>KZ653354.1:75849-89115 GCA_001010745.2 Gerris buenoi
GAACATTTCCCCTCCTCACCTCCTTTTTGAACAATATGACCACCGGCAACATGAATCCATTGTATAGGTCTCCTTGCGTGGAACACTTGTTTGTCTAAAGATTTTTTAATGTTCTGCAAGGTTTGTTTTGTAAAGATTTTATATTATGTTTTGTCAACAAATAATACTAATTTATAGGGTTCGGATTTTTATGTTTTGCCTATGTATTTCCATATTGTACTATTAAATGCATGTTTTTGGACATTAGATGCAAAACTAATATTTATTTACATAAATGGTGATTTTATTTGGTTTTTCGTAGAAGGAGATACTTAGAAGGAGGATGGATGATCGAGGGAAAGAACCTGTAAATTAAGGGTTGAGACATCAATTTAGATGTTTGGTATCAAACAATCGCTACGTCGGACCATATAACATTGAAATCATCGATTATGACCTGATAAAACATCGAAATCAAAAGCATCCAAAAATTTCTTCTCAAATTACGTAATCGGGGACTTTCTTTGTGCCCTATAAAAAATGTTTTAATAAGCAGTGACCTTTTTTGCTCATCTTGTGAGAGATCGTTCTCCCAGCTCCCTTATATCTCTACCCTAAACTTCTGTAATTTACGAAGGGGGAACATCAATAGTTAAAAAATCGATTCAACGATGTCTTAACCCTAAATTTACGCAGATTCTTCCCCCTCGATCATCCATCCTCCTTTAAGGTATCTCCTTCTACGTAAAACAAAATAAAATCACCATTTATGTGAATAAATACATAGTATTGCTTCTAATGTCATAAACATCCATTTAACAGTAAAATATGCAAAAACAAATGCATCCTCAAAACATAAAAATATAAACATTAAAAAAATAAAAATCCGAGCCCTATAACAAAACATAATATAAAATCTTACAAAACATACATAATAAATCTTTACAAAATTAACCTTGCAGAACATTAAAAAAACGCAAGAAGACCTATACAATATACAATGGATTCATGTTGCCGGTGATCATATTGTTCAAAAAGGAGACGAGGAAGGGAAATGTTCAAGAAAACTATAGTAACATGTCTAAAGGTGTGTTGTAAAATTTTTTTTTTTTATTTTATTTTTTTTATTACCAAAATTCTATGGTTTTTCACCATTTTCATGGTGAAGCCATATCCGAATCTAGTCGATAACTAGATTTTCAGATTTAGCACCCCAAAAAACATAATGATCCGTCGAGAAAAATTCTTCAGCAATTTTTTCCTGAATCGACTACTTTCCGCTACCAAATGACTGGACTAATAACAAACAATATACAAATGGGTTTTATCAGTGATATTTTATTTTATTATTATTTTTTTAATCAATTTTATTAATTTAAGAATGAAAAATGGCTCAATGCTTTGAATTTGGGTGCAACCATAGAGCCTTAAAGGATAAATGTCACTTTTACCGCAATACTAATCCATTTTCTGTGTGGCGAAACATCTGTAGGTAAGATATCTTTTATCTTATTTGAGTTATTTGTAAGAATTATTTGTTTTATCATCTATAATGTATAAATGTATTGGCTTATTAATGATGTTATTGATATATTATTAGGTTAAAAACAATTAAAAAAGCTTTTAATAGAATAAAAAGAGTAAAAAAACTATGAAATGCTTACAGAACACAAGTAAACAATTGTTTGTTATGAGCCAAAAATAGATAACCTGACGAAAAATTGTGGAGGGCGCATGACGTCACAGCAACCTTCGTCACTTTACGTAACCTCTCTGACGCGACGTATTGGCGGTGTTTTTGCATTACTTAATTTCTTTAGAACAATTTTTAAAAGGTTCTTAATGTAGAACTCGTTATAATTTTGTTTAATCTACCTCCATCAGTTTAAATGGAACCGGAATCATCTTTGTACAGTAAAGAGAAATCTCTTTGTTCTTGGTCTCAGTTTAGATTTTTTTTTTTTTTTTTTTTTTTTTTTTTTTTCATTTTATAGCGTAATTTATTCATTGTACTAAATGTATAAAAATCTACACTTTCAGAAAAATTAATCTATTCAAAGACATAGATAAAGGAAAAAAAGAACAGGTACTTCTTTAGATTGTTACTCCCCTATTGGTCTCAGTTTAGAATTCTTTTTTTGGGCGTGTTTAAAGCTCTTAACTATTTATAGCGTAATTTAGTCACTGTACAAAATATTTATCTAAAAAAAAAATTCCATCTTGAGAACAATTAATCTATTCAAAGACATAGATAAAGGATGTTATTTCTTTACATTGTTACTCCCCTATGTTTGTTTTAGAATATAAATGACTTTGACTATATAATTATTAAGACAAAGGAACGTAACCCGCAGATAGCCCTAGATTAATTTCAACCATCTGAGCTCTATAAGCCTCGTCCAGACTGCCGAACCAATCAGAGGAAACGAGTCGAACATTGGTCTGAGATGCGCAGGCGCACTTTAGACTGGGCATGCGCAGAGCCCAATGCTCGGCTTGTTTCCTCTGTTCGGTTCGGCAGTCTGGACACGGCTTTAAATTTTAATATATTAATAGTTTAATTCATGTAAAAAAAAAAAAATCTAAAACAATTTTGACAAATTTAAAAAAAGGGGGGGGGGCGGAATTAAATAAATTTGATAATAATGGGTTGTAAAAGCATAAAAAAAATTAAAGTATACGTAATGGGATCGCGAGGAAGCTATGTACCACAAAAAACACATTGTCAAATTATTTCTAATATGGTTCAAGGGGCCCTAAAAGATGTGATCTATATCAAATATCATAATACTAGCCGTTAAGCCCGTGGCAACGGACAGAATAAATATGGTTAAAAAAAGAGCTTGTTATAATAAGATTTATGCATGGAGTTTCATTACAATGGAATGGCGTAGTGGTAGCGTTTTCGACTGAAGCACAGAAGGTCACTGGTTCAATCCCATCTTATGGCGCATCAATTTTTAACGTTATAAATCATTTAGAGGTGAGTCGTCGTCGTCGCCGTTGTCGGGACACTACTCGATTATATAAAAGATAATTTAGCCGACCACATATTCTAAGAAGGCACTGAAAGATTAACTTGTACATAAAATTTTAGCTTGATGTTAGTCAGACACTTTTTTGTTACTTCAATGTTATTCTCTATGTTATTATTCTATGTATTTCAAAAAGTAAAAAGGTTAAAAAATTTTAACTTTTATTTGACAGTATTTAGTATAAAAATTGCAAGATAAAAAACAAGTTTTTATTGACTACGTTTTTAAATTTCTGTCATAAATAATAAATTTGAAACCTGTCAAAATGAAGATTGTAAATAGGGGATATGCCAAAACAAATAAAATAACTTGAGGAGTTTTTCCGAACTAACTTTCCATACAGCACAATTTGCTGAAACCGAATTTAATTTTGCTGAAAGATAGATAAAAGTATTAAAACTATGCATTGTCATCGTGTTCTGAGCTATTCTAAAAGTTTCAAATGTCTAGCTACTCGGGAAGTTGGTTAAAAATCGATTGCAAGATTTGTACTGGACAAACAAACAAGAAAGCGAGCTAATTATAACATAGTAAAAATTCTAATTGTTATAGCAATAAATTTCACGCTTATTGATTTTACAGTAACATTTTATTTTTGTTTGTAATTTATTTCGATATACGCACTTCTTATAAAATACAGTAAACCGTTGATTATTCGAACGTCAGTTATCTAAATATTCAATTACCCGTACTGACTTCATCGGAAAATAAAAAAAATTAAAAGCCACCGCTTATTTAATTCTCAAAAAAAGCTTTGTTAGCTGCATAATTATATTTCTTCCGAGCTTAACGGAAGCTATGTGATCGTTCTCAAGAACGAAAATAATTTATGTTTCCGATTTCAAAAATTCAATACCAGAAATCCGTTTCAGACATCAGGGAACATTTTTGTCACGTGTCTGTCTGTCTGTCACTCAATTTTTGCGTACCAACATATCTTAAAAAAACTACTCATCTGATTTTAATGAAATTTGGGTGGTTGGTCAAAGTTAGCCCATTGTTTGCCCCATAAAAGTTTCAACCTTTTGCGCTCATTTGTTTCTCTTCCACTTGCGCACAAACATACATTTATTTATGATACACATATCACTTCAAAATTATTTATCTGATTTGTATGAAATTTTAATAGTTAATTGAAAGTAGCCTGCAGATAGCCTTAGATTAATTTGAACCGTCTGCACTCTTTAACTTTTGTTAAGTTGATACTTTAATTTATGTAAAAAATCAAAAACTATGTTGAAAAATTTAAAAAAAGCAGGAAACAATCAAACAAATTAGAGAATATTGGCTTGTAAAAGCATAAAATCAATAAATGTATGTGTCACATCAATTGACAGTCTATTTTGAAAGAAACTGATTTATTCTTCTCCTTAAGTTATATTTGTTATTTCTTTACATCGGTTAAATCAACGGATGTTGTATTTTGTTTAAATCTCAATACAGCACTTACATTTCATTTTGTAAAATCTGTTTCCTGATGTTAGTCACCTCCGTAAATCTTTAAAACTGAAACATATAAATAATAAAATCTATGACCCTGATATTTGCAATGACAAGTTTCTCAAGTATGCAAGTTGTTAGCTGAACTTGTAAAATAAAACTTTACAAGGAATTTGAAATGTTTTGTGACATTGATATTCTTATAGTTTGAAACCCGATCGATACCGGTCCCATATACATTATTTTACATTTTTTTTCTTCCTTTTAAGGATTTTATTCGCTAAATCGTTTTGAATTGTGATTGATTTCTAAATCGATAATAAGGTCAAGTCCTCNATTATTCCCTGAGTGAAAAAGTTGGTACTTCAAGTGAAGCTGAAGGAACTATGGTCCCTAAATCCCGAGGCGAACGTTAAAAACAAATAATATTTGGAATTAAACTCAAATAGAAGGTTATTTAGATGCAGGTTATAAACATTGATAAACAAGGTCGAAAAAACAGTGTCGCCAACCCTCATTTCAACAACTTCATTACATTAACCATTCATTTTCTATTGTTTATAAAATAATTAAGTTGGCAATCCATACTTTTTCGACCTACTTTTACTTTTTCTCCCTACTTTTTGAGTTCAGGGAAGAAAATACTTTAGTCCCTTTATTCTAATCCAAAATCATAACTTTTTCTCCCTACTGGAGACAAAATATTTAAAAAAATTCCAATACAGAAATCCGTTTTAGGTATCAGGGAACATTTTTGGTCCAGTGTCTGTCTGTCACATAATTTTTGCGAATCAGCATTATCTCAAAAAATACACGTCTGATTTTTAATGAAATTTTTATGGTAGGTAATAATTAGCCTTTTGTTGGTCCAATTTTGATTTATCAATTTTATACTAACTTATCAATTTTTTAAATTATCTATTGACGAATTTTAAAGTTTTAAAATTTATTTTTATTTACTACGTTTTTATTAGCTTGGTTTCTTGTTTGTTTGTTTGTCCAGTACAAATCTTGCAATCGATTTATGACTAACTTCCCGAGTAGCTAGACACTTGAAACTTTTAGAATAGCTCAGAACACGATGACAATGCATTATTTTAATACTTTCATTCCATCTTTCAGCAAAATTTAATTCGTTTTCAGCAAATTGTGCTGTATGGAAAGTTAATTCGGAAAAAACCCGCAAATTATTTTATTCGTTTTGACATGTCCCATATTTAATCTTCATAAATCTTCAGTGTCACAGATTTCAAATTTATGATTTATGACAGCTCTTTATCTTGCAATTATATACTTTTAACTTTTATGTGAAAAAGTTTGAATGCTTTGTTATGTTATTTATAGTGAGAAAAGGACATAATGGTAACAAAGTAAAATGTAATTTGCAGTTCAGAATAAATCACGTAACACAATTAGAGCTAAGGGCCCCCCGGGCCCTAATTTGTCAGCCCTTCGTCACACCCAAATTCCAATTTTATGAATTCTTGCCCACTTCCCCCACCCTCCACCTTTGACCCCTTTCACTCTTTGTTACTACATTCATGGCACTCACATATCTCAAATTTATTATGAGACAGAACTTTATTTTTCATTTTTATTATAAAGAAAATAGTTATTTTTAAGACTAAATACAAGGTATCCAATTTCAAGAAGAACAAACAACTCCTTTTAACTAGGAAAATTTCAGAAAAATGTTTAAAGTAAAAGTTGTAGTACTTTAGGTATAGAAAAACAGGTACATACATGTAATTTAGGTTTAGTAAAATAAGGATATTATTGTATGTTTTTTTTTGTTTTTAATAGAACCAAAAGTACCGGTGTGGAAATCCCACATATGACTTCCATGAAATGTTGTAGAGTCAATACAAGAGCAAGAGAGAACTCTGTATAAACTAAATCGTACAAACAGCTATATAGTTTTGCAACAAAACTCAAAACAACAAGTGCTCAAAAAGTACAGGTACAATCTACGATGTAGGACACATGTAAACCTCAAAGGAAATTAAAATCAAATAAAGCTTACTGAAGGTATCATCGACAGACCGATTTTGTGCTTAAGTGACTTCGCTCCGAAACGTCGTGAGCCACGATGTTCGGGTTTGCGACAAAAGTCCTACAAAATGCAGCAAACCGCATCTCAATACGATGTCTTGAAGCTATGTTTTAAAGCTTTCAGGTTCCAAACGAACGTACGAACGAACGATTGAAAGTACGTACTTACCTGCATACATACGTACCTACATACATGCGTACGCACAGACATATATGTATCCCCGGGTCGTAAGACCCCTCCTTCATAGAGATCTCGGAATCACTTTCTGGAGGATATCACCATACTTCCATTTTCATGGAAGTAAAAATTTATTCCGTCCTTCAAAAAGGGTCAATCAGGAACTTTAAAAAACGTGGTTTCCTCTTGACCCACATTTTTATGACTTTTTTCAGAAAAATTCACTACAAAGCCAGAAATAGCCTTCAAAGTTGAATATTGGAACGAAGTTCCTTATGGCACGTTCTGGATCCCGGGAGTGAATCCGAAAAACACGACCAAAATCACCGTCACGCAAAATCCGTCACGAAATCTACCGATGACAATAACTTGAGTAAAAGTTCACCGAGTTAGTTGAAATTTGGTACACATGTTCATTTTACCAATGCCCAGGCTAAGTTCGTTGGAAAACGTTATCCGCCCAAGCGTTCACGCGTAAACGTAAGCTTCAAAAATGTTAAGACGGGAAAAAGTGTTATCAAGAAAGCCTGTCACTTAACTTGTTTTGTTTATTTTTGTTATAAATGTCAAATGTCACTTATTTCAATCTAACATTCTTTAACAATCATATTCATTCTTAAGAACGATCACATAGCTTCTGTTACCTTCGGTAAGCTCGGAAGCAAAATATCTAGACATTTTAAGTATAAAGACGTTGATGAAGCAGTTATGTAATGGAATAAAATTGTACGAGATAAAAATCATCCTCTTTTAGGATCACTCGTTTCTTCTAAAAAATAAAATAAAATAATATTTCTAATGAACGGGATTTCTATATTAATTTTTTTTTTCTAGAACCATTAATTTCTTTATATTGAGGTGACGACTGTATTATTTGTGCAATGTTTTAATCGCACAAACATTTATATTAATTTTTTTTTTCTAGAACCATTAATTTCTTTATATTGAGGTGACGACTGTATTATTTGTGCAATGTTTTAATCGCACAAACATTTACATTACATCTAGGTCAGTGTTACATCAGCAGAGAAGTAAAACGCCACATTACGGAGATGAAGCTAATACATTATTGATGAAAAGACCCTATGTAACCACACAGTGGTTCGTGGTATATGTCGGCTTTGGACCCTGAACCACAAAAAAATGGTTTCACGACCTTTACAAGTTTACGAGAAGTTGCCCTAGCGGTTTGATTGAACGAGTTCCACACATAGTTTTAGGGTCAAATGGAATTTGAGGGGCGCTATCCCTCCCCACTGTAAAATGCTTTGCGGTCGAATGAGAACCCTCGTACCCTAAATTTAGCCCTAATTTGGGCTTCCCCCTTTCTACCGCCCTTAGAAAGGCCCTTTTATCAGGTTTGGAGCCGAAATTCAGAAGCCTACGAAGGTCTAAGTTATAAGGGTCAACGTGAAGGAATCCAGGTTCTAACTACGAGAAGGTTCGCTCTTAGGTCTCGTACCTAAGAGACCTAAAAGATTTGATTTATCACTTAATGCTGTGAATAAAATACCCGGGTTTTAAGTGCGTTCAGAAATTTCCCTTTCGGCTTAGTTCAATATATTAGCCAGTAGATACTAAGTCCTCTTTACAACTTACTTTGGTTCATTAAAACTTAAATTTAGTTTGAATTCTTGCTGAATAAATTTTAAAGAGAACACTTAATTAGTTATTATTGCAGACCCAAATGAACAATTTTTTAATTTTACCTCTTTCAACCATTTTAACTAACTAACTTATCTTTAGTTAATTTATTTATCTACGATTGATGCGTAATATAAACATGGTATCTCTGTTTAGATTCGTAGAAAGTGATTCTTTACGCACCTGTATTAATTGCGCATGCGTGTCTCATAGTTTTGAAGAAGAATTCTTCAGCTTTACGCACGATTAGCGAGTTTGTTTACATTTAACAAAACTAATTTGATGTTTGTTTAATAAAAAGTAACTGCTTATGTCGTGTTATTTGTGAAAAACAATGAGCGATTTAAGTGATTGTGACGAATATGAGGAGAATAATACGCCTCGCGAAATAATTAATTCGGCACAAAATACAACTAATGAATTGATGTCATCTTTATCAAAAGGGAAATACGAACTTCCATACAGGAAGTTTCTTATTTTTTTCTCTATTTATTATCAACATCTAATAATCATAGATACTCGTTCGAAAACGGCATTTTGCATTGCTCGTGTGGTTTTACTACCCTCGCTGTCGCTCGGGTGTAAACTCCAAACTCCACACTCGTATGCTGTCACTCGGGTACAAAATGCTACTTTCCACACTCGACGCGTAATGTACTATTACACTCGTCAATTCTGATTAAATTATCGATATAATTGTTTATATTTTGCACTCTATTCCTTTCCTAAATAAATCGATAGCTAGGTATTTTTTTATCACCCAGTATCATTCCTTCCTTGTTTAGCAGGAACAATAGTGAGGGATAATAATATCACCTTAGCTAACGATTATTCAGAAAACATAAGAATTTATCGAACTCAGATCGTAAAAATTGTCAAGAATATAAAAAAAAAAGTTTATTGAGATTTTTGGCTTCCTTTGTAAGGAAAAGGTAAAAGAAGGAAGATTTCTTATCATCAATTAATGATAAGGTTGATAAAAATTATGTAAAAAAAATAACCCAAAGATAAAATCTTAGGGAAAACCTTACTTTAACCTTCTTAAGGAAACAACGTCCTTTTTAAAGAAGAAAAGGGGGGCAACTAAATGGCCCTAAGAAAAATGAGATAGAAGATGAGATAGAGAAAAAGATTACTTTGAAGTAAACAAGTACTCCCTTAAGTATTCCAAAGTATCCTGTTTAAGGTTCCTGTATTCTTCCTGGAAAGACAAGAAATAATAACTTCTCCCGTACTCCGTGCAACAAATTACTGCAAGACAAGGTAATGATACTTTTAGATACTAAAATTTCTCTAGCACTAACTTAGATGAAAGTTTTGAACAACTTTAAAGTTGTTAATAGTGTTAGATGTCGTAAATTCAAAACTACCCAAACTCGTATTTAGAAGTTTAAGTGACTTGGTATAGGTTGAACTTAACTTTAGGTGAACTTAAGGCCGGAAAATAGAAGATAATTATTTTCTTGTGACCTAAAATGCCCCTTTTACAAAAGACGATTTTGATCGTACGACCAAAAAGTCGCACGACTAAAAGTTGTATGACTAAGTTTGCACGATAATAAGTCGCACAACTAAAATTAGTAGGACAAAAAACACAACAACACTAAAATTTGTACGAAAAAAAGTCGCATAAATTAAAGATGTGAGTCACATGACTAATAGTTGTAGAATAACAAGTATCAATACTAAAAGTTGTACGACAAGAAAGTCGCACGACTAAAAGTAGCAAGATAAAAATTCATATGACTAAAAGTCGCTCGATATTCTTATTGTGAGTTTTAGTGAGTACACACTGGCCTCTTTCACACTATACAGTATATTGATTTAGGGATGTAAATATCAGAAAAAATATCGTTATATCGATATTTAAAAAATATGTCGATTTGGACTCGATATACTATCGAAAAAATTGATCGATTTTCGATATATTGCTATAAACTTCCAATATTGATTTTATCGCACGACCGATTTGGAGTATTTGTCTCAACCACGTTGTTACCTTCTAAACAGTGCAGTGAGACATACAGCACGTTTTTAACCACACAATATTGAGTCATGTGACGTCGCTATAAACAATTCGTGTTTACTTAGAACAGTTTTAAAAAATTAAGAGGAATTAAAAAAATAACGATAATGGGCTTTAAAAGCATAAAATCATTAAAGCATACGAAAAAAAACACGAGGAAGCTATGTGCCACACAAATTGGCAGAGTATTTTAATCTTAGGTCTTAAGAAGAGAACATTAATAAAATAAAACAATGTGAAGGAAAAACGTCGAATAATTATTTAACTAAAGAAATTTAAAAGTCTATAAACTTTAAATATCAACGTGAACTAAAAAATATAACAACTGATAATGAAAAATTAGAACAATACCTGCAACTCTGTCCAATCACCCAGACGAGTCTGTCCAAGAGAAGATGATAATATTTCAATGAATAAACTCCTTATTCAGATCTGCACTGATTGCTTACCCCAACTACAATTATACCAAGAGAAAGCCTCTTTTTCAATTTTGAAAGAAAAAAACGTAGCTTTGTGCTTTCATTAAAAATCTTGAAAGCTAAAAATGAAAGTTTTTGATGTTACAAGTACAAGCGTAAACGAAACACTAAAGAAACAATTTAAATATTAAATACTTCTTTATCGAAAAAAAATATGTATATTAAATCGAAATATATAATTTTTACTTTCTCTAAAAATTCGATTTTGATGGATTTTGATTGATTATTCACGTTTTGAGGTCTCTTGAGTCCAAAAAAAGTTTTTTTTATGTTATAAAATGTCTCTCAGACTCCTGGAGCCTAAACTACTGGGCCGATTTTAACGAAAATAGGCATACATGCTTAGAAAATCATACCCCGAGCCAAAATCTAGAAATGAGTTTTAGCTCCAAATTTGGGGGCGCTACAGCTCAAAAACTCTGAAAATACGTGAAAAAAAAATTATTTCTCGAAAAGGATTGCAACGATTTTTAATTTTAAAAAAATTCTAAAATGTAGTCCATTTTAGAGGCGTTTTCCCGGGATAAAATATATGAGAAAATAGATTTAAACGTGGATGGAGAGAGGCCGTTTTCGATTCCCCGCTGAGGAAAAGTTTTGTGATGAATTTTGATAAAATGTTGGATAATAATTAAGTGTACCTAGGAAAACTGATAAATGGGAAACACTGGACTAAGTAATTATGAACTCTTAAATGTGAAAGTTTGTATGAGTTGTCTAGGGATTTTTTGTTGTTCTATGTATTGTGACATTGAGATTTTTTGGAGATTTAAGTTCGTATTACTTAAGCTAAGTTTGTTGTTAACTTTAAATTTTATGTCACTTTAAGTTACTTTAGTAGTTAATTTTGTTACTTTAGTTGTAATCTTTGAATTAGTTGATACTTTAACTTATATAATAAACTATATGCACCCAGACCTCACTAAATTTTGCCATTAGATTTATTCTTTGTATTTGCTTCATAAACCAGCCATACACATTGTGTTATACCTTGCAAGTAAATCTATACAGGTGAACCAGAGTGTGTGTGTGTGTGCTATCATAACTGTGCAGTTATGTCATTATTTTACAACACAGACTCTTCGGTTTGTCTGTGCAGGTTACCTAGGTTTCCCTGTCAACTGATGCTTGTGAAGCAACTGATGATTGTGAAACAACTGACGTTTGTGAAGCAACTGATGCTTGTGAAGCAACTGGTGCTTGTGAAGCAACTGATGATTGGGAAGCAACTGATGCTTGTGAAGCAACTGATGATTGGGAAGCAACTGATGCTTGTGAAGCAACTGGTGCTTGTGAAGCGACTGATGCTTGTGTAGCAACTGATGCTTGTGAAGCAATGTTGGACTGGTTGATTTCAGCTGTATTTAAACGTGAAAAAATGTATCAGAACAAAATGATTCGAAACAATGTCCCGAAACATTGTTCCCGAAATTATTTTATGAAACATTTTTCTCGAAACTTTATTGTGAAACATTGTTCCCGAAACTATGTTACGAAACATTGTTCCAGAAACTTTGTTGCGAAGCATTGTTCCAGAAACTTTCCATACAAAACGTTTCGAAGATTCGACCATAAAATCTTATTCCTCAAACTTTGTTGCGAAACATTGTTCCCGAAACTTTATTGCGAAACATTGTTCCCCAAACTTTCCTTACAAAACGTTTCGAAGCTTCGACCATAAAAACTTATTCCTGAAACTTTGTTGCGAAACATTGTTCCCGAAACTTTATTGCGAAACATTGTTCCCCAAACTTTCCATACAAAACGTTTCGAAGATTCGACCATAAAAACTTATTCCTCAAACTTTGTTGCGAAACATTGTTCCCGAAACTTCGGAACAAAATTCCTCAGTATATACTAGTTGTAATCTTTGGGTAATTTGTTACTTTAAGTTACCTTAGTTGTAATCTTTAAGTTAGTTATTACCTTTTTCTGATTTCTTACTGAATGAATATACTGTAGATTCTAGATTTTTCCCTCTTAACTAATTAAAGTTAAAGTTAATGGATAAAGTAACTTAACTTTTGAAAATCACCAAGTTCATACTCTTACCTTAACTTCTCTAAAGTTATTCTTTACTTAGCTTTTATCATATAAGTTGTATTAAGGTTTGTACTCTTATAAAACTTTTAAAAGATATAGAAGCAAAAGCTTTTGCTAAATAATAGATACAGTTTCATTGAATGCAAGAAAAACTAGAAATAAAAAGGGGAAGCATTAACCCTCATAAGAACATAGAAAAGTTTTGGGTTTATTCTAAAAAGGGGAAAAGTTCTATTGCGTCTAGCCCCAGGCAAAGATTTCCCCTTTCCCCCAAGCCCTCACTAAAAAGCCAATTCTTCTAAAAAGAGACTTCTCCGTCCAATTCCACCCCAAAAAAAGAACCCAACTCGAAATTCACCCTAAACCCTTAGGGTTTTACTAATCCCCCCC
>KZ653355.1:8320-20265 GCA_001010745.2 Gerris buenoi
ATTATAAAAAAAAATCAAGAATGAGCAATTTTTTTTTAACTCATTTTGGGTATGTTGACCACCTGCCTAAGGTGACCACTTTTGGTCGGTCCCTTCGGTTATCCAGGTTTTACTGTATATGTTATAAAATAGGTAGTATTACAAAAAAAAAGAAAGACTATTATTTTTTAGGGGAAAATATTAATAACTTGTTTCATAAGCAAAAAAAGAAATTAGTTAATTTTTTTTTTTTTTAAAAATTAAGGAATGCCGACATTGATCTTAATCCAGCAGGAATTGAATGAATTGCCTAATACTATCACAATTCTTCCTGTTTTATTTACTGTAGCTTTTTTTAAAAAAGGTAAAGAAAAAGGAATTCCGCGACAATGAACTTGAATGGTAGTTTAGTGGGTTAGTAATTTAATTTTCCTTTCTTTATGCATTCCTGTATTTCACGGTCGATTGTTCGCATGGCTAGGCTCGAAGGAACACTGACCAACAGGTAGTAGTTAGGCAGTTTCTGGGGTTTAATAACATACCAACTCTAATATGTATATGAAATAAGGATTGCTTAAACGTTAGTCCCTTTCTCTTGAATCAGTAACGCAATTTTTAAGAGTATAAAACCACGAAATGTTATTGCATTTCGTATCAGTTGCAAAGTGTTCTCCAAAGTGTTTTCAACTCATAAAGATATTGTAGTCAGTTTTTCATTTTGTCTCAAGTGTTTTTCAAACCATCAACAAGGATGTTTTTTCCTTTGTTAGTTCTTGCACTAGTTGGTGCTACGTTTGCTGATTATCACCATTCGGAGAAGTACCATGGACCACCTGCACCTTTAAATCATGATGGTACTGTGGCTGATACCGATGACATCAAACATGCTAAGGCCATCTTCTTCAAGGCTTATGGAGAAGCTAAACATAATGACCATTATGCTCCTCATTATCACCATGATGATTCCGATCACCATTCTCTCCATGGTGATGATCATCACTCCTACAGCAAGAAATACCATGGGCCACCTGCACCTTTAAACCATGATGGTACTGTTGCTGATACTGATGATGTTAAACATGCTAAAGCCATCTTCTTCAAAGCTTATGGAGAAGCTAAACATAATGACCATTATGCTCCTCATTATCACCATGATGATTCCGATCACCATTCTTACCATGGTGATGATCATGACTCGTACAGCAAGAAATACCACGGGCCACCAGCTCCTCTCAACCATGACGGTACCGTTGCTGACACCGATGACATCAAACACGCTAAGGCCATCTTCTTCAAAGCTTACGGAGAAGCCAAACACAATGCCCATTATGCTCCTGAATATCACCATGAAGATTCCGATCACCATTCTTACCATGGTGATTCTCACGACTTGCATAGTAAGAAGTACCATGGACCTCCAGCTCCTCTCAACCATGACGGTACAGTCGCTGAAACTCCTGAGGTAAAGAAAGCCAAATCTTATCATTTCCATCTTTATGACCAGGCTCTACATCGTCATAAGAGAGCCATTCAATTCCAGCCAGCACCTCTTAACGAAGATGGTACCGTAGCTGAAACACCTGAAGTTCAACAAGCTAAAGCCGCTTTCTTTGCTGCTCTTTCCGCTGAAATCGCCAATGCCGATCATTCATGGGTGGAACCAAAGTATGAAGAACCTCAGTACAATAACTTTGTCGCACCTGTTCAAAATTTACTCTTGAACAAACCCATCTATCCAGAACCAAAACATCATTCACTTGCTCATTATTCTGCACAACCACAACATTATCCTTCTCAACAACAACATTTCCCTGCACAACCACAACATTACCCTGCCCAACAACATTATCAACCTGCTCCTGCCAAATCTGCCAGTTTCGCTCCTCGTCACTCCAAAGTCTCATACCCACATCTCATCCACGTATCTAACTCCCCAGTTGCTCCTCCATCATACGAACAATCCCATGCTGCACCTCAACACTCTCATTCACATCATAGACAACATGCTGAACCCCAATACACTCAATCTCAGAAACATGTGATCCCTGCCCCTCTGAACAGCGACGGAACTGTAGCAGACACACCTGAAATCCAACAAGCTAAGGCCATCCACTTTGCTGCATACCAAGAAGCATTCGCCAGGGCTATCCCACAAAAACACCAGCAACAACAACCTCAATACTAACCTCTAAATCATTTTTATAGTGCCAAATAAAACCTTATTTTGAAGGTAATATTATTATGATTTTTTAACAAATTCTTATTTTTTATTATTATTTTTGTGATATTATAAATTTTATAAAATAAAAGAAATGTGTACATAAATTATTCGATTTTTTTTTTATTTGAAACCCAAGAAAAATATATATTATCTCGTTGCATGCCATTATATAATTCCTGTTTTAAGGTTTAACAGACGTTTTTTGAGCTGTATTTTTAATCCGCACCTCAAATAAATTTAAAATGCATTATTATTTTATTATAATAATGAATTTACAATTTGTGTTACTGAGATATACTCTATATCCAGGTTTTACTGTATATGTTATAAAATAGGTAGTATTACAAAAAAAAGAAAGACTATTATTTTTTAAAGAAAATATTAATAACTTGTTTCATAAGCAAAAAAAGAAATTAGTTAATTTTTTTTTTTTTTAAAAATTAAGGAATGCCGACATTGATCTTAATCCAGCAGGAATTGAATGAATTGCCTAATACTATCACAATTCTTCCTGTTTTATTTACTGTAGCTTTTTTTAAAAAAGGTAAAGAAAAAGGAATTCCGCGACAATGAACTTGAATGGTAGTTTAGTGGGTTAGTAATTTAATTTTCCTTTCTTTATGCATTCCTGTATTTCACGGTCGATTGTTCGCATGGCTAGGCTCGAAGGAACACTGACCAACAGGTAGTAGTTAGGCAGTTTCTGGGGTTTAATAACATACCAACTCTAATATGTATATGAAATAAGGATTGCTTAAACGTTAGTCCCTTTCTCTTGAATCAGTAACGCAATTTTTAAGAGTATAAAACCACGAAATGTTATTGCATTTCGTATCAGTTGCAAAGTGTTCTCCAAAGTGTTTTCAACTCATAAAGATATTGTAGTCAGTTTTTCATTTTGTCTCAAGTGTTTTTCAAACCATCAACAAGGATGTTTTTTCCTTTGTTAGTTCTTGCACTAGTTGGTGCTACGTTTGCTGATTATCACCATTCGGAGAAGTACCATGGACCACCTGCACCTTTAAATCATGATGGTACTGTGGCTGATACCGATGACATCAAACATGCTAAGGCCATCTTCTTCAAGGCTTATGGAGAAGCTAAACATAATGACCATTATGCTCCTCATTATCACCATGATGATTCCGATCACCATTCTCACCATGGTGATGATCATCACTCCTACAGCAAGAAATACCATGGGCCACCTGCACCTTTAAACCATGATGGTACTGTTGCTGATACTGATGATGTTAAACATGCTAAAGCCATCTTCTTCAAAGCTTATGGAGAAGCTAAACATAATGACCATTATGCTCCTCATTATCACCATGATGATTCCGATCACCATTCTTACCATGGTGATGATCATGACTCGTACAGCAAGAAATACCACGGGCCACCAGCTCCTCTCAACCATGACGGTACCGTTGCTGACACCGATGACATCAAACACGCTAAGGCCATCTTCTTCAAAGCTTACGGAGAAGCCAAACACAATGCCCATTATGCTCCTGAATATCACCATGAAGATTCCGATCACCATTCTTACCATGGTGATTCTCACGACTTGCATAGTAAGAAGTACCATGGACCTCCAGCTCCTCTCAACCATGACGGTACAGTCGCTGAAACTCCTGAGGTAAAGAAAGCCAAATCTTATCATTTCCATCTTTATGACCAGGCTCTACATCGTCATAAGAGAGCCATTCAATTCCAGCCAGCACCTCTTAACGAAGATGGTACCGTAGCTGAAACACCTGAAGTTCAACAAGCTAAAGCCGCTTTCTTTGCTGCTCTTTCCGCTGAAATCGCCAATGCCGATCATTCATGGGTGGAACCAAAGTATGAAGAACCTCAGTACAATAACTTTGTCGCACCTGTTCAAAATTTACTCTTGAACAAACCCATCTATCCAGAACCAAAACATCATTCACTTGCTCATTATTCTGCACAACCACAACATTATCCTTCTCAACAACAACATTTCCCTGCACAACCACAACATTACCCTGCCCAACAACATTATCAACCTGCTCCTGCCAAATCTGCCAGTTTCGCTCCTCGTCACTCCAAAGTCTCATACCCACATCTCATCCACGTATCTAACTCCCCAGTTGCTCCTCCATCATACGAACAATCCCATGCTGCACCTCAACACTCTCATTCACATCATAGACAACATGCTGAACCCCAATACACTCAATCTCAGAAACATGTGATCCCTGCCCCTCTGAACAGCGACGGAACTGTAGCAGACACACCTGAAATCCAACAAGCTAAGGCCATCCACTTTGCTGCATACCAAGAAGCATTCGCCAGGGCTATCCCACAAAAACACCAGCAACAACAACCTCAATACTAACCTCTAAATCATTTTTATAGTGCCAAATAAAACCTTATTTTGAAGGTAATATTATTATGATTTTTTAACAAATTCTTATTTTTTATTATTATTTTTGTGATATTATAAATTTTATAAAATAAAAGAAATGTGTACATAAATTATTTGATTTTTTTTTTTATTTGAAACCCAAAAAAAATATATATTATCTCGTTGCATGCCATTATATAATTCCTGTTTTAAGGTTTAACAGACGTTTTTTGAGCTGTATTTTTAATCCGCACCTCAAATAAATTTAAAATGCATTATTATTTTATTATAATAATGAATTTACAATTTGTGTTACTGAGATATACTCTATGGGATTGTTACATTGCAGATATAATAATGAATTATATGTTATAATTTCAAGTTTAAATTAATTTTACTAAAATAACTGATTTCTGTCAGTACAATTCGTTATTAATCGTATGAAAATATAGAATATTTTAATATTAATTTAGTGAACAGACAGTGTTATTATTATAAGGGTTGAGTTGGGTGCATAATTCTCTCGAACAATACCCAGTTTAGAAGTTAAATATTCTTCAGTCAAATACTCTAATATATTCATCATTATATTAGTAATAGAAAATAATTGTTAATAATTTATAATCCTCTTGATAAGTATTACAGCACCTAATTATTTTGTAAAAAAAAAAAATCGGTCCGAGACAAACATATCATGTATATAAGTTCATAACTTATATACTTATAAAATGTGTCATAAAAATAACTTCTCCTGGGCGAGGAATCGAACCCGGCCTTTCTCCGTCTGCGTTTTATGCTATTTTCTCAGGAACTAGATTTTTCCCGGGAAAACGGTTTATATCGTTAGATTCGTATTTAAATGGATTACATTTTCGAATTTTTCATTCAAAATCATCGATACAGTTTTCGAGAAATTTTTTTTTCACGAGTTTTTGGGGGTAGCGCCATCAAAATCTCAAAATTGAAATTTTCGCGCTGTCATAATACTTTTTCTTTTTCTTTTATTATTATTATGAAATATTTTTATTTATTTATTCATTCTGCTCTATATAAAATAAAAAAATCAGTCCGAGACAACTCAGACAAAATTTCTCGTAGACGAGTTCATAATTACTTAGCCTACAGTGTTTTCCATGATTTATTAGTTTTCAAGTTTTCGTACATTTAATTATTACTGCTCATTTTATCAATATGTGTCATAAAAATAACTTCTCCTCGGCGGGGAATTGAACCTGGCCTCTCTCCGTCCACGTTTAAAATTATTTTCAGATTTTCCCCTGGAAAACGGCTTAGATATCTTATATCCTCGGCTTATATTCGTATTTATATGGACCACATTTTAGTATTTTTCAATCAAAAACGTCGGAACCGTTATCGAGACATAATTTTTATTTTGTGTTTTTTGAAATTAATATAATAAAATTAAAACATTATTCAATTTTTTAAGTATATTTATCGATTTCTCGTCGGGGTATGATTTTTTTGGACATGCATGCCAAATTTTGTCAAAGTCGGGGCATAGTTTAGACTTCAGGCGTCTGTAACAGACGACAGAACGACATTTTGTCGAGGTGGTTAGAGCCACCACTTTCTTGGACTCAGGGGACCTCAAAACGTGTAAATCGATCATAATTTTAAAATCGACTTTTCGCGCAATGAGTACTTTCTTTTTATGTATGAAAGAAAAATAATGGTGCAATACTACTACAGAGACTATTATACTATTACTAGACTGCAATACTACTACTAGACAGAGTTATAGCAACTCCTAGCATATCACAAATGACAGACAGACACTTTATTATAAACCCACTTCTTTTTTAAGCAAACAATCAAAAAAACTCTCTTCGAAAAATCTACAACGTTGGTTCTATGACTTTTTGTCGTTAAAATGAGAAAAATTTGATATTTTTTATTTTATTTTAACTTCAAGCTCTTATGGCGTCCGCAATTGTTGATCGAATTAATTTTTAATTAGAGTTCTTAAACCTCACACTTAATGCTTTTTTAATCGAGTATTTATTATTTTATTAATTTGACCAAGAACTAGAGTTATTAAATATTTACTGGTGCCGTATTGAGAGAAGAGACTGGTAATTAAATTAATGCACCAATGGTTGATGATTATTCAATGACGTTCTAGTTTAATAGGTTTTGACATAATTTATTTGATATTTTTTTATTGTTATTATTATATTATGTACTTAGTTTTGATTGGATATCTTTTTAAATATAAATAATTTCAAGATAAAAAGAACTTTTTATATACTACGTTTTTAAATATTCTGTTGAATCATATGTAATGTTGATAATATAATTGTCATTGTTATATATTATATTATAATGTTAGTGAAAAAAAAAATAGTTCCGAATTTATTTACTTCACACAAATGACAACCATCTAGAGAGCTGATCTTAAACCTATAAAAGGACAAATCTTTGTACAACGGATCTCACCAACACCAAATCTAAACCGTGCCATCGATATATTTGAAATAATATAATCGATATTTCCTTTTTTGCTGTCATTCAATGTTAATCTTTTATTTATAACAATCACATATTTGAAACCCGTCAAAATGAAGATTGGAATGGCAAAATATGGGACATAGCAAAACAAATACAATAACTTGCGGATTTTTTCCGAACTAACTTTCCATACAGCAAAATTTGCTGAAACCCAATTAAATTTTGCTGAAAGATGGCTAAAAGTTTTAAAATAATACATTTTCATCGTGTTCTGAGCTAGGCTAAAAGTTTCAAATGTCTAGCTATTCGGGAAGTTGGTTAAAAATCGACTGCCAGATTTGTACCGGACAAACAAACAAACAAGAAAGCAAGCTAATAAAAACGTAGTAAAATAGACTCCAAAATACGATTTGGAGAGTATTATATTCTTATAGTAATGGAATGAATGATGTAGGTATAATATAGTCCTGATTTCATTCCTAGAATCCTTTGGAAAAAAACTATTTAGGAATTTTAATTAATTGCTAGGCCTACATGATAATATGAAACAGCATGAACTTACATTATTACATTAAAAGTTCATATTACACAAAATTAATTATTTAATTAATTTTTATAAATAACTCTTACAAGAAGTAAAACATTTTGTTTATTTAGGCCACCTCCTCAGTGTCGAAGGTCAATGGGGTGAAATACAAAGAAGAGTAAATCTCGGCTGGAAAGCTTTACTGAAAAACTGCAGCTTCTTTAAGAGTAAAGTAAGTCAAGACTTAAAGAAAAAACTGTGGGAATCTACAGTACTACCGGTGATTACCTATGGATGTGAGACCTGGAGATTAAGCAGCAGAGTAGTAGCCAAACTGAGAGTGGTGGAACGAAACATGGAAAGATATATGATGGGATACACTCGGAAAGATAGGAAGAGCAAAAGTTGGCTTCGAACCCATTCTGGACTCGTAGACATAGTGGAAAGGGTGCACAGCAAGAAGTGGAATTGGGCTGGTCATGTCATAAGAAGAAAACAGGACAGCTGGACTAAAGCTTTAATGGAGTGGACACCTTGGGAGAACAATAGGAAACGAGGGAGACCCGAGAGAAACTGGAATGAAGAGATGTGGAGAACATGTGGAGAAGCAACCTGGGCAAGAGTAGCTATGGAGAGGCACGAGTGGAAGAGGCTGGGCAGAGCCCACTATGAAGTTTACTTCCAAGAAACATTAAAAAAATAAATATATAATACTAACTATAAAGTAAATCAAGTATGGATGTGGAATATAAGAGGTACATGTGAACTTTAAAGTATAAAATAAATAAATTAAAGAGCAAAAACAAAATTAAAATGTGTGTATGTGTGTGGAAGTATGCACGTGTGTGTGTATGTATATATGTGTATTCATGTGTGTGTATATACATTTATGAATGAACATAATAAACCTACCATTATAATATAAATAAGTAATAATAAATTCGAACTCAATAATCCTCAGCCTAGTGCTGATTTTGAACAAGAACTGCATGTATATGGACGAAAACATCTTTTAGAATGTACAAATAAAGGATTGTATTGTATTGTATTAAATAACTAGTTTATTAAATGATCGTAACAATATCACAAAGTGTCTAACAACTATAATAATTTGTAACATTTCCTCTCTAACTATATATATTTACAAACAAGAGTAACTTACAAAAAAAAACGATAATACAATCATAACAAAATATTTTAAAATTCTAAACCTAACAATAATCATATTGTATTAAATCTAATTATTAATTAAAAATGGTAACAATTGTTATAACTAATCATTTAAAACTATGATGTGAATTGTGCCTAACAATTATTAACCCTACTAAAATTTGTTTAACAATAACAATAGCCATAAATTCATGTCTTGCTAAAACTATATTAATAAATCGCTACTTTTAATAACCACTATTTATCGTCTTCATCAAATTTAGATTTTAAAATTTGTTAATAAAATAGCAACATTTTTATGACAAATTACCAAGGAGGTAATGAATAGTGATTAAAGTTGGAAGTTTTTGGGTATCCGTGTCCCTGAAGTGCATTGATTCAAGATCGATCTATTGATTCAAGATATACGTGATTCGAAATCAATCAATAGATCCAAGATCTACGTGATTCGAGATCAGTCTATTGATTCAAGATCAATTTATTTATTCAAGATATACGTGATTTAAAATCAATCTATTAATTCAAGATCTACGTGATTCAAGATCAATCTATTGATTTAAGATCTACGTGATTCAAGATGTTGCGTCTTATTTAGTCCACATTGGGGCTTAATGGTTTTGAGCGTCTTTGAGCCTGGTTTGGACAAAGCTGTAGATACTCAATTTTGGGGGCTCAAAATTTCAAATAATAGCTCATGACTCATGACTTATTATCTCTAACAATAACCAAAATAAAACGTGTCATCTGGCAGGAACTAAATCTGCCATGAATCGGGATAAATCAGCCAAATCTGCTACAACTATCGTGTTCATACTCTATTGTGGGGCGCAAAGTTTATGATAATATCTCATGATTTATTATCTCTATAACAACCTTATTGAAACATGTCATCTGGAGCTCTGTCATGAATTGGAATAAATCAGCCAAATCTGCTACGTTTTTCTTGTCGCGGTGTGAACAATAGTGTAGATACTCTATTTTGGGAGCTCAACGTTTCTGATAATAGCTTATGACTTATTATTACAAACCATTGTCATCAAGAGCAAAATTTGTCATGAATAAGCTAAATTTGAGATAAATAAGCTAATTCTGCTATTTTTTCCTTGTCTCGGTCTGGACTAAGTTGCAGATACTCTATTTTGGGAGCTCAAAATTTCTGATAACAGCTTATTTGATTTAATATCATTAACAATAACCATAATGTAACGTGTCATCAGGAGCTAAATCGGTCATAAATTGAGATAAATCAGCCAAATCCGCTACTTTTTTTCTTAAATGATATTTACTTGCGTTCAAAGTCGTATTTGGCTTCTCGATTGAGCTTCTACTGTAGTAAATATATTCGTACATACCTACAAGACTGATACCTTCACCGAAAGACGATCTGACACTTAATTTCGAATATTGACTTAAAACTGCTAACTTAGGTGTCGAATCGCCGAGTCTTGCTAAGCATTTGAAGAATTCTTGTTTCGTCAATAAACCCGGAACTGTTGTTGAGAACAGTTGGAACGTTCTTTTGATAAATGTCACTGTTGTTCCGTTCCATTCCGGGTATTTTTCAAGTAAGTCCGCTAAATCTTGTAATGCTTTTTGATCGGACATTACAGACTGGGTTTTCTGGGCCGATTTCTTCAAAACCAATTCCTTCCGGGATTCCGACTTTTTCCGCAAACTCGGACTGTTATTTATAACAGCGACATGGCCCTCTTCTGCATCATCACCGTAGTTCTCTGTAACATCGTAATCTTCGTGCATAACTTCGTCGTCTAACAATGATAAATATTCTCTTGTGATTTCTTCATACCTTGTATTATCTGGTTCCAGAACATCTGGCCATAATCTACGTCCTAGCAAATCGAAGTGTTCAGGTAAGAAAAATGTCAGCGGTGCTTGAAAGACTATTGGTCCTTTCCAAACAGTGTTAGCGAATTTGTTCCAAATCGATCCTAGAAGATTATATATGAATTTAACTAAGTTCTTCTTCCTCGAAGTCACCTTCATGTTGTAGCAGACAAACTTTAATCTGAAACGAATTACAATGTCTGAATTAGGTAGAACCCGAGTCAGGGATGTTTATGAGAGCCAGCGTGAACGTGTGAATTAAACCACGTCTGCTCGGCCATCACTGAATCGTGAGTGGAACGAGATGGGGTTCGACTCCTCGCCGTGACGCTCTGATTTATAAGGCTCACTATTGATCACGTCATACTCGCTTCGGCGGTACAATGTACAAATGTATGATGTGTGAAGTGGCTGGAATTCTCTACCACGGGGAGTGAAAAGGGCCTTAAGTGATGGCCCAATTGCAAGGTTCGAACAAGTGGTTCGTCCTACCCGTTCTAGTAGGTACTAGACTACTACTACTACTGGGGATGTTTATATGAAATTGGTCAGTAATAATTAAATTACAATTTAAATAAGTTTACTCTTAATTTGTACTAAGTCTTTAGTATGAGCACCCCAACCATAAAATTTTCAACCCTCCCTACATCAAAAAATGAACAAACATAAAATCCCTTAAAATAGAAAATTAACTGCCAATTAGTGTGCCACATAACTTCCTCGAATCCTATCAAGTCAATCATTGTTATATTAACAGTACTGATATATTACCTCAAACATCCTTTAACCACCTGTAACCATCTCTAACCACCTCAAATCGCCTCAAACCACCTGTAATCACCTCAAACCACTTAAAACCACCTCGAACCACCTCTAACCACCTAAAACCACCTGTAATCACCTCAAACCAANAAATAATATTTTTATTTTTCTTTGTTGTTCCGTTAATAAACGCATAAAGATATTTCGGGTCAAGCCAAATATGGCACATTATCTCTGGTATGTTACCCCCCCTCTTTTAACCCCGTGGTTCTTTTTTACCTCTGATGCCAAATTTGGCACAGGTCAGACTCCCTCAGGTATTCTTCGATATGTTTAGTTTGTTTTTTTGTCTTGCTCCGTCTAATCTTCTTGGCACCTATTTGGCATAAGTTCAAGACCCAATGCCTACGAAAATCGATTTTGTGCACCTGCCAAAGTCACAGAGGGGACAGGGCAGACGTTTTTTTAATGCTACGTCGAATAAAAGTGATTTTTTTTTTCTGTCTTTAAGTTATGGACATGGGTCAAAGTAGAAGAAGATCATAGGTACATTCCAACATACTAATAGCTACATATATATCAGTAATATTATAAATCTA
>KZ653356.1:35444-46763 GCA_001010745.2 Gerris buenoi
GTCTCGGTCCGGTCCGGTCTCGGTCCGATCCTCTTCCATCAGGATCTCTTTCTATGTTTTTAAATGGAAGCATTCACACCTCCGGTCTCGGTCCGCTCACGCTCCGGTCTCGGTTCGGTCTGGTCAAATCCAGGTTGCTTCCCGAGCGATCTTGATCGGAGCTCGACCGGAGCGGAGCGGGACCGGACCGAAATGTGAAGGGCCTACAGTCAAATCCACCACGAGTCAACCATCGGTTCCCTTCGTATCTAGAGCCTAACCCCCTTTTTTATTGCCGCAAAAATTTTTCTTTGTTTCTTTTCTACTGTTTTACTTGTTGTGATTACTTAAAGTATTGTTTATTATTTTGTTATTGTAATGGATGATGAAAAATTGATAGAATACGTCCGTGAACAGAGGGTTTTGTACGATTTTTCCGACCCTTTTTATAGTGACAATAATAACAAAATCAAAAGAAATTGGACATATTCTAAAGCAAGGTGAGTTCATTAATCACTATGGGACATACGGAAGTACTGGTGAAATTAAGTTTCCCACCAGTTGTGGATACAATTTGAAAACCCTCCTTCTTTTCTTCTTGATAAGTATATTATTAAGTACCGAAAAACGTCTTTGGGACCGATGTCTACCCTACGTTCTTCCTCCTCCTCTAAAAGTAGCTTTATTTTATGCAGCGTTAATTTACTAAAAGGCATGTTGAAGAGAGGAGATTTTACCTTCGACTGATCGGGGTTTGACCGGACTGTGGGAATGGATTGGACCGAGACCGGAGCGTGATTGGACCGAGACCGGACCGGACCGAGACCGTAAGTGTGAATCCATCTTTAGGGTGGAGGAAATGAAATCGACAATGTGATGACACTGTTAGATGGTGAAGAGGTGAGCACTGAAGCCAAACTGATTCTCAGGTATGAATGGTTAAATTATGGGAAGTGGTCTACGGAGCTTTTCTAGTACCTTTCGTATTACGAGAAGGAGGCTTCTACATCGTCGATGGGATTATGGAAGATGAGAAGGCTCAGATGGTTTTCAACTCATTATAATTGTGGTGAATTTTCATTTGGTAGGAGTTGTTTTAAGGATAGAGTTAAAAGTTATTTAGTTATGGAAAAGGATACCTATTTTTAGGAAGGAGTTTAAGTTTAAGAATTTCGGAAGTTATGAGGCTGTAACCGGGAGCTTTTCATGGGTGAAGGTGCTTAATACTGTAAAGGATGTCAGAGTGATCAAAGGCTTTGTGACATGCAGATAATTTTAAAGGTGATAGGAGATCTTGGTTGATAAGGTTGTCATGACCGTGATCGTGATCAATTATATCAGTAAGTGGGGAGAAAAGCTTTTGTACGTCAGGGTGGGTCGAAAAAAACTTTTTTTGGAAATCTAAAAACATGTAGTGAAAAGTTGTTACTATGCTAGAAACGAAAGACACCAAAATCTGAGCTCATTTGAAGAACTGCTAGGTCGCGCCCCGTCGCTTTGAAGTTTGATGTATGTGAAGTTCGTATATAAAATAGCGTTTTGGTGTTTCGTATTATTTTTTGGTGTTAAAATATATTATGAGTGTAGTTTTGCAGTTAAATATATTTTATAGACATTTAGCGCTTGTGGAAACTACATTGCTTAAATAATTAAGTTGATTAGTTTAGCCGGTAAGTGATGACATATATAATTTTTNTGAAAAGTTGTTACTATGCTAGAAACGAAAGACACCAAAATCTGAGCTCATTTGAAGAACTGCTAGGTCGCGCCCCGTCGCTTTGAAGTTTGATGTATGTGAAGTTCGTAGATAAAATAGCGTTTTGGCGTTTCGTATTATTTTTTGGTGTTAAAATATATTATGAGTGTAGTTTTGACGTTAAATATATTTTATAGACATTTAGCGCTTGTGGAAACTACATTGCTTAAATAATTAAGTTGATTAGTTTAGCCGGTAAGTGATGACATATATATTTTTTTCGGAAACAGCAAAAAAATAAATTCCGCCGAAGTTAGATGCCAACTTTGGGTAAAAGATTTTTAATATTTATTCCACTTTTAGTTTATTTCGTAATCGTCATATGTATAGCTTATAAAAAATTAAAAATGTAATTGAAATTGTGATATTAGAATTTTTTTATGAAATTACATACATAGTCATTGAGTGGAAGAAAGCAGTACGTAATAGACTGCCTTAATGATAAACNTTTTTGGTGTTAAAATATATTATGAGTGTAGTTTTGCAGTTAAATATATTTTATAGACATTTAGCGCTTGTGGAAACTACATTGCTTAAATAATTAAGTTGATTAGTTTAGCCGGTAAGTGATGACATATATAATTTTTTCGGAAACAGCAAAAAAATAAATTCCGCCGAAGTTAGATGCCAACTTTGGGTAAAAGATTCTTAATATTTTTTCCACTTTTAGTTTATTTCGTAATCGTCACATTGCTTAAATAATTTAGTTGATTAGTTTAGCCGGTAAGTGATGACATATATAATTTTTTCGGAAACAGCAAAAAAATAAATTCCGCCAAAGTTAGATGCCAACTTTAGGTAAAAGATTCTTAATATTTTTTCCACTTTTAGTTTATTTCGTAATCGTCATATGTATAGCTTATAAAAAATTAAAAATGTAATTGAAATTGTGATATTAGAATTTTTTTATGAAATTACATACATAGTCATTGAGTGGAAGAAAGCAGTACGTAATAGACTGCCTTANCCTGACCCAATACTTAGAGTAATAAAAAAAATGTCATTTTTTTACATTCACCTCATATTAAATTTCACCTCAGAAATGCATAAAACCGCTGTTTTGAGGAGTCATATTTCCAAAATAACATGTTCCAAAAACAAAACAGTTGATGTGACAAAACAATTAATAATATATTGTAATTCAATGGTCATTTTTTTACATTCACCTCATATTAAATTTCACCTCAGAAATGCATAAAACCGCTGTTTTGAGGAGTCATATTTCCAAAATAACATATTCCAAAAAGAAAACAGTTGATGTGACAAAACAATTAATAATACAGTGTAATTCAATGGCAAATGTTTCAAAATAATTAAAAATGTATATTTCTTTAAAAAAAAAAAAAAATGTTTTCTAAAAAAAGTCATAATTTTGAGATTTACAAAAGTGGTCCTAATATGAGACCCTCTGTTTAAAACATTTGCATGATTTTTAAACCAATGTTTTACACTTTCCTCTCATTAATGGCAGTATTTGCAGGGCCGGACCGTGAATCATGCGAACTACGCGGCTGCAGGTGGCGCCAAATTACTGATGAGGGCGCCAAAACTGACAAGGGCGCCAAACAGGGGGAAAGGTATTAGGGATAGAAATTGGTNCCCTGAGGTAGTCCAGCACGTACAGTGCAGATGGAATATAGGAGGTGTCTAAGGTCTAATACTACCTTGAGGTAGTCCAGCACTAACAGTGCAGATGGAATATAGGAGGTGTCTAAGGTCTAATACTACCTTGAGGTAGTCCAGCACTTACAGTGCAGATGGAAGAAGAGGTTCCTAAACTTGCAAAGAAAGATGTATCAGCGAGAAAGGACTTTCAGGATAGGGAAGGGTTCCCTTGAGTTTCCAAAGCATTCCAGCTTGCCAAACTCTGTCAAAGACTTGTGCCTCGTCCAGTAGAACTGATGAGCAAAACTTTTTCTTCTTTAAGGTGGATTCACACTTACGGTCTCGGTCCGGTCCGGTCTCGGTCCGATCCTCTTCCATCAGGATCTCTTCCTATGTTTTTAAATGGAAGCATTCAAACCTCCGGTCTCGGTCCGCTCACGCTCCGGTCTCGGTTCGGTCTGGTCAAATCCAGGTTGCTTCCCGAGCGATCTTGATCGGAGCTCGACCGGAGCGGAGCGGGACCGGACCGAAATGTGAAGGGCCTACAGTCAAATCCACCACGAGTCAACCATCGGTTCCCTTCGTATCTAGAGCCTAACCCCCTTTTTTATTGCCGCAAAAATTTTTCTTTGTTTCTTTTCTACTGTTTTACTTGTTGTGATTACTTAAAGTATTGTTTATTATTTTGTTATTGTAATGGATGATGAAAAATTGATAGAATACGTCCGTGAACAGAGNACAAACTTTTTTGTTATTTTCAATAGTTTTTTAGTTAGATATAAAAAATCGGTGCGAGACTACTCCGACTAACCTTCTCATATAATCCCGGTCCTGATCCCAGGGAACATAGTTGGTTATCAAGTCAAGTTTCCACGGTAATGATGGAAATAAATCTGATTTTGTTGAAAATAAAAACAAAAAATAAACACAACCACCTGTTGTACACATTTTAAAAATACAAATTAACTAAGCATCACGTAGGTTTATCATCGAAGCGAGCTTAACCCAATAAATATTTAATATTAAATTCATGTTTATAGGATCTAGGACATATATTATATGAGAAGTTAGTCTGAGTTGTCTTGGACAGATTTTTTTATATCTTACTAAACTATTGAAAATAAGAAAAAAAAGATAAATTTTTAAAATTTGAGTGTCCGCGATTTTGAAACGGGAATAGATAGAAAGCTCGGGTTTGCTTGGTAGAAATGTTTTCTTTTTTAAAGAACTTTCCAAAAATTTATCTCTTTATGGGTGTTCCAATTTAAAATTTTGAAGTTGAATCCAATATGGGGGCATCCAACATGGCGGAAAAAATTATTACCCACCAATAAAGTAGTTTTTAATGAATGATACAAATACAGATATAGTCAAAATAGTAAATAAAATATACCCTTAATCTTAGCAAAATTGCAACACAAATGATTCTTTTTACATTATACTAAAAAAAGTGTGTATTTTAACATACTCAAATTCCCCATTAATCCCGGCTCGGGAAATCAGTCAAAATCCAAGATGGCGGCAGAATTTTACCCTTTTCCTATTTTATTGCATTTATATCCGTAAAATAAATTGTTTGCACTCAAAATGGGTACTTATAATGTAATGAATTAAATTTAAATTATCTCAAAATCCCTATTAATCCCGGCCCAAAAAACCAGTAAAAATCCAAGATGGCGGCTGAATTTGCCGAACTTTACCCTTTTTTCTCTATTTTGCCGCATTTATAGTCTCAAAGAAGATAGTTTGCAATCAAAATAGGTACTTATTATGTACTGAAGCATGCCCTTTAAATTAGCCCAGGAAATCAGTCAAAATCAAAGATGGCGGATGTATTTTGGCCTTTTTTTTTCTCTATTTTGCTATATTTATTGCCGTAAAAAAGATTGTTTGCTCTCAAAATGGATAATTATTGAGTACTGAAGCATGCCCTTTAGATAATCTCAAAATCCCCAATAATCCTGGCCCAGGAAATGAGTTAAAATCCAAGATGGCCGCTGAATTTTGCCCTTTTTTGCTCTATTTTGCAATATTTATTGTCGTAAAAAGATGGCAGCTGAATTTACCATGTTTGTCGTCAATTTACTGGCATTTCTCGTATAAATAAATTATTACAAGTATCGAATTGCTCAAATTTTGTATCACATCAGATAAACTTTTATTACACACCTGACTTACAAGAACAAAAAAATCAAAAAAGTGAGTATGCGACCTTTTCCATTAAAAAATTAAAAACAAAATGATTTGGCTTCCATTTCACAATTCATTATAATCTTGTGTGTAATAAAAGTTGACTTGACGTGATCAAGGATCTAATAAAATACAGCTTGAGCACTAGGCAATAAAAGTGTCGCCAAGAACTTGGAAAATCTAGTAAGATCCGAGTAGGATAGATTACCTTCCCGACTTCCCGTATGATTGTACAATGGTTATAGCTGTAGAAGATCAAGAAGAATGGGAAAAATTCTCAGAAATTCAATCAGGTTATGCTTTTTTTCCTTGTTTGCATAACAGTCGGGAAGAAATTCGTCCTACCAATGCGCGCGCACACTGGTAGTTTGATGTAGATTTTTTCCAAGTTCTTGGCGACACTTCTTAATTGGCCCTTAAACCAGGAGGTATGCTTTAGTGCTCCATCCGTATTTTATAACATCCTTGGATGTGTTGCATAATTTGAGTGATTCAATACTTGTGATAATTTATATATACGAGAAACGCCAGTAAATTGACGACAAACATGGCAAATTCAGCTGCCATCTTGGATTTTAAATGATTATCTAGACCGGGATTAATTAGGATTTTAAGATTATGTAAAGGTCATGCTTCAGTACACAATAAGTACCTATTTTGAGAACAAACTATCTTTTTTGCGGCAATAAATATTGCAAAATAGAGCAAAAAAGGGCAAAATTCAGCGGCCATCTTGGATTTTGACTCATTTCCTGGGCCGGGATTATTGGGGATTTTGAGATTATCTAAAGGGCATGCTTCAGTACTCAATAATTATCCATTTTGAGAGCAAACAATATTTTTTACGGCAATAAATATAGCAAAATAGAGAAAAAAAGGCCAAAATACATCCGCCATCTTTGATTTTNACACTGGTAGTTTGATGTAGATTTTTTCCAAGTTCTTGGCGACACTTCTTAATTGGCCCTTAACCCAGGAGGTATGCTTTAGTGCTCCATCCGTATTTTATAACATCCTTGGATGTGTTGCATAATTTGAGTGATTCAATACTTGTGATAATTTATATATACGAGAAACGCCAGTAAATTGACGACAAACATGGCAAATTCAGCTGCCATCTTGGATTTTAAATGATTATCTAGACCGGGATTAATTAGGATTTTAAGATTATGTAAAGGTCATGCTTCAGTACACAATAAGTACCTATTTTGAGAACAAACTATCTTTTTTGCGGCAATAAATATTGCAAAATAGAGCAAAAAAGGGCAAAATTCAGCGGCCATCTTGGATTTTGACTCATTTCCTGGGCCGGGATTATTGGGGATTTTGAGATTATCTAAAGGGCATGCTTCAGTACTCAATAATTATCCATTTTGAGAGCAAACAATATTTTTTACGGCAATAAATATAGCAAAATAGAGAAAAAAAGGCCAAAATACATCCGCCATCTTTGATTTTGACTGATTTCCTGGGCTAATTTAAAGGGCATGCTTCAGTACATAATAAGTACCTATTTTGATTGCAAACTATCTTCTTTGAGACTATAAATGCGGCAAAATAGAGAAAAAAGGGTAAAGTTCGGCAAATTCAGCCGCCATCTTGGATTTTTACTGTTTTTTTGGACCGGGATTAATGGGGATTTTGAGATAATTTAAATTTAATGCTTCATTACATTATAAGTACCCATTTTGAGTGCAAACAATTTATTTTACGGATATAAATGCAACAAAATAGAAAAAATCGGGTACGGGGTACCTCGGAACTTTTCCTCACTTCAGAGGCCACTAAAGTGGCCTCTCCTGCTGCTTCGCAGCAGGAGGAAGCATCAGCGTTGGACGTGGTCAGTACTTGGATGGGTGACCGTTCTAAACTTACTGATTTATTATCATTCTTAAAAAAAAAAACCTTATTTTTAGTACCTATATTTTATTTAATTATTTGAATTTGGCGGTATTTTGACAGATGTAAACAAACTTTGACGTCATCAAAATCATCGCACTAATAAAATAAATACATTCTTTTGTAACTTTTAAACTAATGAATGGAATTTCATGGGTTTTTTTCATATTTGTTCCTTAATTTTTTCCGGTTCCAACGATATGCTATATCTCAAAATCCTATTAATACTTTCGGTATAATTAACCGTCAAAGTTTAAAAATTCAAAAATTGATAACTTCAAAATGGCGGCCAATATAAAAATGAAATTATGTGGGCTTGTTTGTCATACACAGAGGTATATTTGTGCCAAATTTCAACTCGATCAGGAGCATATTCGATTAATTACGATTTTTTTTTAAATTTTGCTGACTCAGCAAATTAGTTCAAGATGGCGGAAAAAGTTGATTTTCCGGTCGGCTCAACTACAGGTTAGGACTGATTTTTCTGCAAAGTTTCAACTCTCTAGGTTAAATACCTTGGGCGCTACGATGATAACACACATACACAAACACATACACATACATACACACATACATACGTCATGCTGAAAAACTTTCAGGAGGTCTTAAAAACACCTAAAACAGATAATTCCGTTGAAATCTCGAAGAAAAAATTTTTTGCAGAGGCCAAAATTTATTTTGACTGGACTAATACCCGCAATACGAAACTTAACGATGCTTATATAGTAGTTAGGGTGTTAAAATATAAGTTTATGCTTATATTATAGTTGTTAGGGTGTTAAAATATAAGTTGATGCTTATATAGTTGTCAGGGTGTTGGAATATAAGTATAAGTTTAAGCTTATATTATAGTTTTTAGTGTATTGGAAAATAAGTTGATGCTTATATTATAGTTTTTAGGGTGTTGGAAAATAAGTTGATGCTTATATTACAGTTTTTAGGGTGTTGGAATATAAGTTGATGCTTATATTACAGTTTTTAGGGTGTTGGAATATAAGTTGATGCTTATATTATAGTTTTTAGGGTGTTGGAATATAAGTTGATGCTTATATTATAGTTTTTAGGGTGTTGGAATATAAGTTGATGCTTATATTATAGTTTTTAGTGTATTGGAAAATAAGTCGATGCTTATAATATTATAGTTCTTAGGGGGTTGGAATATAAGTTGATGCCAATATGGTTGTTACATATCACTTTGAAGCTTCTTCTTAGTAGATTAGGAATAGGTAAGTTTCTTCTTCGTGAAACGTTTTCTGGTGGTCATATTGAAAACAAATATGGCCGACATAAGGGCATAATTCTAAGCGAGTTGTTGATACGCTGCATTACTAGTTTTAAAATCAATGTAGACTGGAATTACTTTTTTCTGTATATATTGTTTATTGATTTTTCCTATATTTATTATTATTGTTTATACTTATGTCTTCATTAATGAAAATATTTATATTTATTTATAAAATACGTTAACTACAAATTGTATACGAACAGTGTGTAGTCATTGTGTTTACAATAAACTTAATTGATTATTTAAAGACTATAAACTTTATATTCGCGGGATAACACTGCTAAACTCCCGTGAATGTGGCTTTCTTGTAAATCAATACAATTAGGTCCTTTACTTTCGCGGGAGGATAGGAAGATTCTTTCAATCAATATATTAAAGCCTTTACATTCGCGAAAGGGAAACACTCGCTATAAATGAAGTCTTGTTAATCAATACAATTAGGTTCTTCATATTCGCGGGGAAATAGAAAGATTAAGTCAATCAATACATTTAGGCCTTTGCATTCGCGGTAGATTGAATAAGAGACATTCGTGTAAATCAATACAGCCGGTTCTTTTACATTCGCGGTGGAATGAAGCATTGAGACATCCACTTCGGATTAAGACGAGCAAGGTCGGGTCGGAATTGAGACATGCACGGTGAAATAAAGCTTTGCTCCATCACTGCACTGTAAATTTAGGTATGCAGTATGCATGGTTCGAATACCCGCGCGGACTTGTATTTTTTACCTCTCTTCGTTTTTAATATTGTTAACTATGGTTAATAGATTTTTCAAGGTTAAAAAGGTTATTTATAGAATTCGCATAAAACAATATTTATTTTTTTTTTTTTCTACTCCGTTTTTTTGGAAGAATCTTGGTTGGTTTTGATTGGTCGGTTCTTCTTCAAGATGTAGGTATTCCTGTAGAAGTCGTAGAAGAGAAGCAACATGAGGAAGTTGTTAGGTATCATTAAGAACAACGGCCATGATGGATAGTTACAGTTGGGGGTGATCATGGGTAAAGTCGCGTGTACGATGATAATACCGAACTGTACCTGCAAACGAAAAACATATTGGGTTTACTCAAGATTATAGAGCTTATTGTGTTAAATAAAGATAAAATAAAAATATGTTCATTGGGTTAGTAGTAGTAGTAGTAGTAGTAGTAGTAGTAGTAGTCTAGTACTTCCTACTAGAACAGGTAGGACGAACCACAGTTCCAGCTACTTCACACATCACACATTTGTACATTTTACCGCTGAAGCGAGTATGATGTGATCAATAGTGAGCCATATAAATCAGAGCGTCACGCCGAGGAATCGAACCTCATCTCGTTCCACTCGTGATTCAGTGATGGCCGACCAGACGTGGTTTAACCCATCCCTCCACGCAGGCTCTCTGTTCATTTGGTTACAAAAAACAAAAAAAAATATATATATTTTTTTTTAGTAAAAGCACAAAAAAGAATTTATGGCTTGCATAATTTTTTGATATTTTTCGACAAAATGACGTTTAAAATTCAGCACTATCCACAAGTGTTATACATTTTTGTAATCTGATTTTCGCTACTTTTTATTTTTGATACCCCCACTTAAAATTTAAAAAAATAGTCTGCCAATTACAGCTATTTGTTATAAACCACCTCTAACCACCTCTAACCACCTCTAACCTCCACTATCCCAACTGATAATTTTTCTGAGTGGAGAAGGGTAAGTTTAGGGTGTCTATTGTCTATATAGTCGAGGAGATAGTGGGAAGAAAAGTGTCTGACTAACATCAAGCTAGAATTTTGTGTATAGGTAAATCTTTAGGTTCGTTTTAAGAATATGTGGTTGGCAAAGTTCGTCTGCGGGACATGGCTTGGCAATAGGCATTTGAAAAAAAAAAAAATCTTTGGAGAACCGTTATATCCCGCCCTTTTTGGTGGACAATGCGATTTTCATGATCCTGAGGACAAAATTAGTTAGTAGACCAAAAAGCAAGCATAGGCGGAACTAGAGAGCAAGCCAAGGGGGGGGGATAAACCTACCGGGTGATCTAGAGGTATTGAATACCCCACTCCCCCCCCAGAAAATTTGGCCCCTGAAAACGTATTTTTTATGCTCTTTCAGCCCCCAGGGATTGGGCTTATCCAGAGATCGGTAAACAAGTTCCTCATCATTCACAATTATTCTAAGTCTAGTTCTGTATCGCATTTTTCTTTTCGAAACATTTATTTTCAGGCAAAGTGTGAATTGAAATCCCAGAGTTTGATTTCTGTCCTAAGAACTGAGGGCCGACAGTCTGACGATATTAATTTATTTTATCCAGTGCGCTTTCTTGTCTCGATTACGACACCTATCGAGATAACAAAGACGCTGCTACACTACAATACAACACGACAACCTGTAAATTAACTCTACTTTGTTCTGTAGTTATTTGCCGATTTTTACACTGTCTTATCTTTTTACTTCATCAAGTATTTTTAAGTAGCGTGAGAAAATTAGAATGTGAACTTATACCAATAGGGTTTTGATGGTTATTTTTTATTTTTTCAATTACAGATATTGTAGGGGGGGGGGGGGGGGCTAATAAGGATTTCAAAATATGTAGAGTAGGCTAAGCCCCCCTAGACCCCCCCCCCCC
>KZ653356.1:70202-80635 GCA_001010745.2 Gerris buenoi
TCACTAGTTTATATTACCATTTAGTTTGGCCTTTTTCCTTTGGTCTTTTAGTCTTTTCTTCAGTTGTTTTTACTAGTTTTCACCCCCTTGTTTTCACTAGTTTATTTTTCCTTTTAGTCTTTGGTCTTCAGGGATATTTTTTAATTAAACAAATTAAAGTTTTAATTAATTAAATAATATTAAACTACTATATTTCGCCAACATCTGTGTGACGATTGGGTCGGTAGTCGGTAGGTTCTAAAAAGGGCTAGAGCCTGCATTCGCAACGGAGGAGACCACTTTGAACACAATCTTTGATTTTAACTTTTCGTATCCGAATGTGTTTTTTTTTTAGAATTTATAATCTCTACGTCTTAATCTAATTTTTCGTATCCAAAAGTGGTTAAATTTCCATTTTAAAAAATACTGTGGATTTTTTTCGTTCCATCCAAGCATTTTGGTAGGTACCTCACCTGCTATAAAAGCTTTGTAGATGACGTCTTTTTGCATTTAAACTTGAGTTTTTCCATGAAATCGATTCGGATTGGCAATGTTATTTATACCGTTCGAAAGAGTATCAAATGAGGAAGTTTTTGTGAGATTTGACAGTCTCCAAGTGTTTTTCTACGAAAATAGGGAGCGTTCAAAAATTTTATTTTTTCTAATTTTTGAACGTTTGAACGACTATTTCGGTGTTTAGTTAATAATTTTCAAAAATAAAAGTGCTCTGGTTTTATAGGAAATTTAACGCTGATCAAAAATATGGTCCAAAGGTAAAACAAATTGAGTTGGAACGGAGAAAATGCGGTTTTATTAGAAAAAAACGTGTTTTAAAAAAAAAAACAATACTTCAAAAAATCATATCTCGGGCACAGGTTGAGATAGAAAAGTGCGCTTGGTGGCGTTTTGCTCCATATTGGATCTTGTTTCACCCAAAAAATATTTTTGTTTAGGTCGGTGACACCCTGTATTTAATAAAAAGCGTAAGGAACTTAGTGCCTACCGAGTGTCCCACGACACCACACGTATTGTTTTCATTAACGTATGAGATTCAACTTTGCGACGCTCATACGCCGTAACTATTAGTAACTATAGTTTGACAAAAAATTACAAAAGACATAAATTGTAGCAAATTTCCTCTAGTTCAATTTAGTGTCTTCAACCAATTTATTTCACAGAATGACAAATATAAATAAAAAACAATGCAAGTAACATAAAAAATACGTCACTCCGCCCTGGCGATGCTATGCTCCTACTTCAAGCTCCATCCTTAGTCTTCACTCGCGCTGATCTTATGGCTCCATCTCTGCTTATGTTAACCTCTACAATACGAGCGATTTTCCACAACTGCCGAGGGCACTTGTCTCCAATAAGTACGACGTCATCAACTTGTGGGGCATGGATATTTTGTTTGTTTCCATGATTTGATCTTTCTCTCAAAATTAGAAGATATTCCTCTCGCCATTTATNGAAAAGGGTTCCATTCATTTACCTTAAAGGAGTCTTGTTTATTAGCCGCGCGGCTAGAGTCGCGCGGCTAGAGTCGTCTTGGCCGCTTCATTGGATTTCCACCTTTAGAAAAAAACGTGTTTTAAAAGAAAACAATACTTCAAAAAATCATATCTCGGGCACAGGTTGAAATAGAAAAGTGCGCTTGGTGGCGTTTTGCTCCATATTGGATCTTGTTTCACCCAAAAAATATTTTTGGTTTAGGTCGGTGACACCCTGTATTTAATAAAAAGCGTAAGGATCTTAGTGCCTACCGAGTGTCCCGCGACACCACACGTATTGTTTTCATTAACGTATGAGATTCAACATTGCGACGCTCAAATATTAGATCGACGCCGTAACTATTAGTAACTATAGTTTGACAAAAAATTACAAAAGACATAAATTGTAGCAAATTTCCTCTAGTTCAATTTTGTGTCTTCAACCAATTTATTTCACAGAATGACAAATATAAATAAAAAACAATGCAAGTAACATAAAAAATACGTCGCCTTAGCGACACTCCGCCCTGGCGATGCTATACTCCTACTTCAAGCGGATATAGTTTACTTATTGGTCTGGTGATGGTTCCATCCTTAGTCTTCACTCGCGCTGATCTTATGGCTCCATCTCTGCTTATGTTAACCTCTACAATACGAGCTATTTTCCACAACTGCCGAGGGCACTTGTCTCCAATAAGTACGACGTCATCAACTTGTGGGGCATGGATATTTTGTTTGTTTCCATGATTTGATCTTTCTCTCAAAATTAGAAGATATTCCTCTCGCCATTTATTCCAGAACGAATCCAGCAATCTCACCCCTTTTTTCCATATCTCTAAAATATTTTGTTGACTGTTACGAAGGTTTTTGATGTTAGGAGGTGTTAGAATATCTGGCTCATGTAAATTTAAAAATTTTGCTGGACATAGTGTCTCACCTTCCTTTTCCCCAACATACACTAAAGGCCGGGAGTTAAGAACAGCCTCGATTTCGACTATTACAGTATGAAGTTGATCTGACGTCAAGCATACACTACCGAGAGACTTCTTAAGACACTTTTTTGTTAAGCCAACTAATCTTTCGTAAGCCCCTCCCATCCAAGGAGAAAATTCGGGTATAAATTTCCATGTTATGCCATTTTTTGCGAGTTCCCCTCTTTTGCAATGAAAATCAAACAGATTAGAGTTACATTATACCATCCTAAATCAAATGGTCAAGTCGAGAGGTATGTAAGAACTTTTAAAGAGAGAGTCAAAGCTGCAAAAGAGGATGGAGGCGACTTGAACACTAAGATACAGCGATTTCTAATATCTTATAGAAACACACCAGCAAGAGCAACCGATAGGACACCAGCAGAATTATTGTTAGGAAGAAGATTGAGAACCAGATTAGATAATCTCAAACCAGACGTACATAAGAAGGTAGACGAATACCAACTAAAAATGAAACAACTACATGATCAAAAAAGCCGGGAAAGAGAATTTTCAGTGGACGACAAGGTATGGGTGAAAAACGACAGAAGTGATGGTTGGGAATCCGGAGTCATTTTAAAAAGAACTGGAGAATTATCATACATAGTAAATGTAGATGGAAAAGAAAAACGAAAACACACTGATCAGCTAAGAATAGCTTAATGGGAGGGGGAGGTAATATAGTATATATATACATGACATGACAGATGACAGACATAATCTATGACAAATGTTNTTTTTATATTAATTATTTCTTTTTAGAACCACGCTCTGTTTACCATTTTGTGTCTTCGACCAATTTATTTCACAGAATGACAAATATACAATAAAAAACAATGCAAGTAACATAAAAACTACGTCGCCTTAGCGACAAATATTGTATAGCACAATTTTTATCTTATAATAAGCCGGTGAAGAGATATCTTCAAAAAACCGTTTTTGGGCTTGGTTTTTCCAATATGGCGGCGCTAGCGGCAAAGATACGAGGTGGCAAAGTAAAAAATTTCCCCTCAAAATCTATAAGAATACCGATTTTCAAAAATCCCGGAAAACTTTCCCGCAACCCCTCTTGCCATTTGGTGCATAACACCAAATGACTGAACTAAAATAGCTAGAGCGTTTTGAAGTTTAGTGGCACTTTTCAACATTTTACTAGTAAAATGCTGCTTGTGACTCATGTTTTGTTTCCAATGTCTGTATGTCTGTTTCCAATGTCTGTCCAACGCTATGTAAGCAATCTCTCACGCGTCTGCGCCAAGTTATGATCGAGTAAAACTTTTTTATTACAATAACGCAGGTCCTTCAAAATGAGTGGAACGTGTTTAATTTGTGATGAAACAGCTAAAGAAGGTGCAAGTCAATATTATTGAGTGATAAATGGATGAAAACGTTAATAAGTGCAAGAATGAAGTGAAGAAATGAGACATGATGGTTTGTTCCGAAGATTGAAAGGTGGTGTCGTCCATGTGGAGTGCAGAAAACTATACACCAGGCCATAGTACAATGTTTCCAGCGGTATAACAATGAAACAGCAAATATTGCAAAAGTGTTTTATAATCCTAAATCTTCACCAGGAGACATTGCTAAAGCTGGGGAATGAATGTTCCTGCTCATGTTCCAGTCCCCGTTAAAGTATGATCTTAATCACTACAGGTACCTTTAATTTTTCTTAGACCGTACTGACCCCATTAGGTAAATGATAATTGAATTTGTCAATGTTATTTAAACCTTTATTTTTATTTATAACTGAGTCAAATGTCTCCCAGAATCAATTCATCTTGTTAAATGCAGAACTTCTTCAATACTTAGGATATTATACCCTCTAACTACCTTTGATTCAGTAACTTGGGACCAAGCTCTATCAATTACTAATTTAGTATTTTTAAATTTCCAAACGTTATTACTTACATCTATGCCAGGAATTCCCCGGCGAGCAATAACCCGTCTAAAACATAATAAGAACGCTTCTCCTGTAAGGACCTCCACCACCTCAAGATGTAAACCTAAAGATGTAAAATCAACCGTTCCAACATAATAAAGTATATTACGTAAAATTTTTATAATTAAGTAGGTAAAATAATCTCTTTCTAGTAATAAAATTCTAAATTTTTCCCCAGGATCTAACACAGCATTTCCAAAGCGACCTTTACATCTAAGAATATTGTTTTCGTCAAAATAGAGCCTTAATTGTCTAATTAGAGTATTATTTTTGTTTGATTTTAAATCTAAAATTACTTGACAATAATGTTCGCTTTTAACAAATTGTATCCTGTTATTTTTGCGGTGTTAAGCTTTTCGCTGTGTAGTTCAATATCTGTGATTGTTAAACCCTTACATCTCCTAATGCTGGTGCATGTCAAACACTTCTAACTGCAGAATGATTTCAGGGGGAAATTTCGACTTAATTAAAGATAACATACTAGAATGGTTGAGGTTTTCACCTAAACTTCAAGAGATCGGCAATAATTTTCAATCTCGTCTAATGTTGCCCTTAAACGAGTTGTACAACTGTTTGACACTGACATATTTCTAAATTTTGAATAAATATCTTCTAAAATTATTATCTCGCTCCCGAATCTTTTCTTTAATAATTCTAGCGCCAACTCATAATTTTTTGCACTCAATGACATTCCCGCAATGCATTGAGCAGCTTCACCAGCTAAATACGCCTTTAGATAATTGAATTTGTCAATGTTATTTAAACCTTTATTTTTATTTATAACTGAGTCAAATGTCTCCCAGAATTCTCCCCACTTAAGCCTATTTCCCGAAAAAGTTGGAATCGTAATTTTCGGTAATCTAACTGGTACAGCTGTCCTACTACTAACTTGGTTCGCTTTTAACAAATTGTATCCTGTTATTTTTTCGGTGTTAAGCTTTTCGCTGTGTAGTTCAATATCTGTGATTGTTAAACCCTTACATCTCCTAATTGCTCTATAACATAAAGCCGTTACTCTTACTAACCTTCTTTCTGAACTAAACTGATGTTCATTTATTTTAAATGGAGCCTTAAGTTCTATTTCAGCACCAAGTAGAATAATATCCCCTTCACTTTCACCCTCTAACTCTATTTCTACACCTAATGTATCAACTAAATCGGTTAGCCATGTTTCTTTATCAGGTAGCCATGCAGGCCCTGTCCACCACTCAGGCGTTCCTATAAATTTTTCAGTATTACAACCTCTAGAGGCTACGTCAGTTAAAATATTTTGTTTCTCTGGTACAAATCTTATTTGAATTTCTTTATTAGATCTAATCTCTAATACTCTTTCAATAAACAGTGGAAGCGGTTTTCTCGAATTAATCGACTTAATGAAACACTGAGAGTCAGTCCACAACTCGGTGTTAAGATCTAACCCAATTTCTTGTCGTATTGAAGTCAGAATACGACTTCCTATGAGAACACTAAGCAGCTCTAGCCTACTAGGAATAGTGACAGCTTTGGCTAGAGCCACACTAGCTTTACCAAATAACAGTACAACTGACCTAGAACCTATTATTCTTAGATAAATTACTGCAGCATAAGCAGTCTGAGACACGTCACAGAAACAATGAAGTTCTGCTTCTGCTTCTTTATTCCAAATTAAATTACGCGGTACTTCTATCATCCCTAATTGTAGCTGTTGCATCATAATGTCATGATATTTTGTCTTAAGTTCTTTGTCACTCACAAATCTTTTACAAAGAGTACGTTTACCTAAAGCTAAATTATAATTATTTGATAACATATCTGGAGGGTAATATCTCCAGGGCCAGGAAACACTGTAACGTCCATCTTTCAACGTTACGCTGTCTTCAAACTGTTTTAGAGCTATGTCATCCTCTGTTTCCTCTACTTCTTCAGCAATTCCTAACGATTCTAACTTCCATGCATTTTTTAACTCGATCTCCTTTTTTAAAATCATTGGGTTTCTATCACAGTCTACCCTACCATTTAAATAATCTATTATTTGCTCGGTAGCTAACAAGCTGGTACTTTCAACGATATTGTAACTATTATTAGAATCTCTCCTCACACTATCCAACCTAATTTAGAACTAATTAGGAAGAGACCCTCACTAATTTTTAGCTTCTCCATATTTATTCATTCAAAATAATAGTTATTTCCTATAAGGAGATCGATATCTGTATTTTTACTAACTAAATCGNCTTCTTTCTGAACTAAACTGATGTTCATTTATTTTAAATGGAGCCTTAAGTTCTATTTCAGCACCAAGTAGAATAATATCCCCTTCACTTTCACCCTCTAACTCTATTTCTACACCTAATGTATCAACTAAATCGGTTAGCCATGTTTCTTTATCAGGTAGCCATGCAGGCCCTGTCCACCACTCAGGCGTTCCTATAAATTTTTCAGTATTACAACCTCTAGAGGCTACGTCAGTTAAAATATTTTGTTTCTCTGGTACAAATCTTATTTGAATTTCTTTATTAGATCTAATCTCTAATACTCTTCTTTCAATAAACAGTGGAAGCGGTTTTCTCGAATTAATCGACTTAATGAAACACTGAGAGTCAGTCCACAACTCGGTGTTAAGATCTAACCCAATTTCTTGTCGTATTGAAGTCAGAATACGACTTCCTATGAGAACACTAAGCAGCTCTAGCCTACTAGGAATAGTGACAGCTTTGGCTAGAGCCACACTAGCTTTACCAAATAACAGTACAACTGACCTAGAACCTATTATTCTTAGATAAATTACTGCAGCATAAGCAGTCTGAGACACGTCACAGAAACAATGAAGTTCTGCTTCTGCTTCTTTATTCCAAATTAAATTACGCGGTACTTCTATCATCCCTAATTGTAGCTGTTGCATCATAATGTCATGATATTTTGTCTTAAGTTCTTTGTCACTCACAAATCTTTTACAAAGAGTACGTTTACCTAAAGCTAAATTATAATTATTTGATAACATATCTGGAGGGTAATATCTCCAGGGCCAGGAAACACTGTAACGTCCATCTTTCAACGTTACGCTGTCTTCAAACTGTTTTAGAGCTATGTCATCCTCTGTTTCCTCTACTTCTTCAGCAATTCCTAACGATTCTAACTTCCATGAATTTTTTAACTCGATCTCCTTTTTTAAAATCATTGAGTTTCTATCACAGTCTACCCTACCATTTAAATAATCTATTATTTGCTCGGTAGCTAACAAGCTGGTACTTTCAACGATATTGTAACTATTATTAGAATCTCTCCTGACACTATCCAACCTAATTTAGAACTAATTAGGAAGAGACCCTCACTAATTTTTAGCTTCTCCATATTTATTCATTCAAAATAATAGTTATTTCCTATAAGGAGATCGATATCTGTATTTTTACTAACTAAATCGGAATTTTCGGCAAATTTTAAATAATGAAAACTTTCTTTTACTTTATTTAGATCGAAAACTGGAGGACTTTTAACAATTATCGGCACAACGTTAGCACTAATAGTTTTCACTGATTCGTCATTTAATTTTATTTTAATTTCTACTATGTGAGATTTTATAGTTTTGGGACTTTCAGAATTAAATACACAAACTGATAAATATTCCTTCCCTAAGCTAACTAAACCTAACCTTTTTGCTAATCTTTCGGAAACGTAGCTTCTCTGACTTCCACTATCCAAAAGTGCCCTAAATAACAAAAAAAATTGTTCTCGTTCGTTAAGAACTGCCACAGTAGCAGTTTGCATTGCCACTGAAAGCTTAATATCACCTAAACGTTTATCCGTTGACATATCTGGGTGACTTAATGCAACAACTTCCTTAGTTTGCAAATTTGGTGCTTTAAAACATAAGCTGCGGTGATGTCTTCCTTTTTGTTTACAATAGAAACAAACCTTATCAGATTTACAATCTTTCGCGCAATGCGATCCCTTTTGACAAATAAAGCAACACCCCTTTAGTTGACTTTTTCTAGTTTCAATTGTACTATATTTAGAGCAATCATCGCTCCAGTGTTCTAAAGAACAATATCTACACTTAGGTTGCACTAATAGCATACTAGTAGAGCTGAGCTTCGAATTACTTCGATTTTCCTTAGCTTTACTGTGATCAAAACGCGAGTTTTGATTTTGCACAGCCGGTTCTAGATTATCTTTGAACTGAATAATACCCGCCCTCTCTCTGACACTAATTATTTTCTCTAACCTATCTCTAATTTTGGCGGTATCAGAAATTAAATTATCAACAACGGGCTGGTGCATGTCAAACACTTCTAACTGCAGAATGATTTCAGGGGGAAATTTCGACTTAATTAAAGATAACATACTAGAATGGTTGAGGTTTTCACCTAAACTTCAAGAGATCGGCAATAATTTTCAATCTCGTCTAATGTTGCCCTTAAACGAGTTGTACAACTGTTTGACACTGACATATTTCTAAATTTTGAATAAATATCTTCTAAAATTATTATCTCGCTCCCGAATCTTTTCTTTAATAATTCTAGCGCCAACTCATAATTTTTTGCACTCAATGACATTCCCGCAATGCATTGAGCAGCTTCACCAGCTAAATACGCCTTTAGATAATTGAATTTGTCAATGTTATTTAAACCTTTATTTTTATTTATAACTGAGTCAAATGTCTCCCAGAATTCTCCCCACTTAAGCCTATTTCCCGAAAAAGTTGGAATCGTAATTTTCGGTAATCTAACTGGTACAGCTGTCCTACTACTAACTTGGCAATTGGAAGGTTCCCCTGACTGAGATTCATATTTTTAGGGTTTTGTAGATACTTCTCAAAACCCTTATGCCGAGGGTAATGTGTCCGTCCGTCCGTCGCTCTTTGGTTCATAGGGCCCGAACCGTTCAAGCGAAAGTGCTGAAATTTGGAACCCTGGTGCAACTTTTTGACCCAACCAGAGGAAAAATATACAGAAGTCCATAATTAGATTTGCGCATGCGCAATTCAAAAAAATGTGGTAAACTCAAAAATTTACATTTTTTTAAATTTTTGAGTGGGGTATCAAATGAAAGCTGCTGAAGAGTAGAACACAAATATATATATGCTTTTTTAAATTTTGCATTCCTTATAGGGGAAAAAAATCAAAATATACCCAAAAAAAATTTCCCCCCCCCAACCACTATAGATTGGCTGGTGCTAAAATTTCGAAATAATTCATGCTAATGCCTTATTGTTGGGCGATGAAAATTCCGGGAGTTGATCCCAAATTTTTAAAAATTGTCAATTTTGGGCGCGAAATAGTGAAGTGCGCCCAAAATTTTATTTTTTTAAAATTTTGAGTTGGGTATCAAATGAAAGCTGCTGAAGAGTAGGACACAAATATATATTTGCTTTTTTAAAGTTTGCATTCCTTATTGGTTTATTACTGATAAAAAACATTGTGACCCCCCGGGGAATCGAACCCGGACTCTTGAGATCGAAGACCAGAAATCATAATTACATAATGGGTATACTGACTCATCTTCAAAACCCTAAAAAGTACTTGGACGCAAGTACTTCTCTGTGATTTTTTTTATACATTATTAATTAGGGTTTCTAATTCTATTTTAAGATCTTCGGAATCAACCGAAAGTTCCATGTAACTTTCAACATCGCCCTCATACATAGTCATCGCTACTGGATCCCTTTGGGAAGCTAACTCTAACTCTTTAATAAGTTCGTCAAACTTTCCTATTAAATTTTCTGATTCGGCTAAGAGCCCTTTGGCTGACGTTAAAGAAAGGCTGTCACTAGTTTTGTTTTCTTCCAGCCAAACCTTAACGACATCCGAGTGTCCTGCGAGACGTCTTTTAGTATCACCTACGCGCTTTCGCAGCCCACCTAAGTCTCCATCGAGAACCATTCTTAACCCCTAGGCTTACTTGTATGAAAGTTTAAAGTTGAATAGCCAAATTAACTTTCTGTCTTGCTTCTTAAATTTTTTTTCTGATTTGACAGTTTTTACTGGTCTTATATTACTTTGCTTTGTAAGTTTCATCGCACACCTATTACCCCAATTTTGAACCACTTACCGTCATTCAATCTTCCCCAAATTTTGCACA
>KZ653357.1:25037-35409 GCA_001010745.2 Gerris buenoi
AAAAATTTATTGTGGCGAAACTATTGAGAATTGACCCATGGTATATATAGTGTTTTTTGTTGCAAATGATAGGTAGAATCTGCCCTCTTCGTTTGTTACATCTTCGACCAAACACCCTGTATAAAAAGTTCTTTTTATCTTGTAATTATTATTTCTTTAAGTACATACAATTGATTTTTTTCCGCAAAAGTCACGACCTCAAACTATACTTTTTAGTTTGATATGGGAGCGTCTACGGAGGTCATCTTAAAGGATAGAAGAAAAAGTATCTCCACGTAAAATTGACTTTTTATTAGCCAAAGCAGCTTTCAGGCCATCATCAGTGCCTAGATAAAGAAGAAAGAAAGTGAGTTGAGTCTTATGTCGATCTCCGACATGATATAGACTCACCTTTCGCATCTTTCATTCGCTTTTATGTAACTCTTTCTTTCTTCTTTATCTAGGCACTGATGATGGCCTTTTAGAGGCTGAAAGCTGCTTTGCCTAATAAAAAGTTAATTTTACGTGGAGAGACTTTTTCTTCTATCCTTTATACTTTGTAGAGTCTCTCCTTAATCCTTTAACATTTTATATACTATAATAAAGTAGTGTATGAAGAAGTCACGTAAAAAAAATTTCAATTCCGTTTTTTTCAATTTCAGCCATATTTGTTTTCAAAATGGCGGAAAAATATGACACCTTTTTTTTATAATAGTAACGTATTATATTCCTACTCTTCAAGACCGTTTAATTTAAAGTGATGTATAACAAAGTTTTTTAGTCGTCCGCAGTATTGAAAATATTAAGTGTAAAATTTCCAACTATACATTTGTCACAAATGCTGAGATATGCACCTGTGTGCCAAATTTCGTTCAAATTTATCAATTTTTACGCCGCTTATCGTTAGGCAAACGAACAATTGTCTCTGAAATGAGGAACTTCGCTCATTCGATCCTATATAATTTACTTTACTATTTATAATTTTCTAATCTGTATGAGTTTTTCAGTTTAATAAAATGGTCCTTCTCTCTTAAAATATACTTATCCCATGAGAACTTCTAATTAAGATACAAGTTTAAACATTTAAGTTAAAATGAACACATACTTACTGCAACTAATACATAAGATAAGGAATGATTCATGTGGAGAAATGATCGTGCAGATCTTAAGCTCATCAACACTGGGTCTTTCAGTCATTTTGGTTATATCTAAATGACATGTGTTCCTCGATGTGTGGAGTTACGTCAGTTTTCTTCTGTCTTATCGATATCAGATAACACCACATCTCGTGACACTATGTCTTAACGTCTACCTTAGCGTAGACTACGTGATGAGGATCACTATGGCACTATGTCTGTTCTTAATTAATCAGAGGACAGCCGACCTTTTATAAGAAAATATTAAACATACTGCTCCATTTACTGTAGGAGTTAATCTTTGTAACACTTTTAAAGTAACCCAATAAGTCCAAGGATTTCTCTGACTTTTTTGCTTCCGAGCTTACAGAAGGTAACAGAAGCCTTGTGATTGTTATAAAGACCGTACATTTTTTATAACTCCGATTTCAAACATCATGAAATATTTTTGATTCAGTGTCTGCCTGTTGATCAATTTATTCAAACGAACACATCTTAAAGACTTCACGTCCGATTTTAATGAAATTTGTATGGTTGGTCATAAATTAGCTTATTGTTGGTCCCATACAACCTTCTGCGCTCATTTGTTTCTCTTCCAAATAGGCACAAACTTTATCTAAATTTGTCTAACCACAATATACATTAAAATAACTATCAAAGACGATCGTTTCAGTTTTCACCGACGTTTTCACCGATGATTCTATATAGACTGTAAAATTATCATTAAAACTTCAATCACTGACGAAAGTGCATTTAAATTTAACTTGTTTCTTGTGAATTGAATTAATTGAACAAGTGTTTAAATATTGATCTTTATTATTAAAGCTGGATTATTTATCCCATGAATGACGTCTTTCCGTCTTCATCTCTTATTAATATTTTCAAATCTCATTCATTAGAAACTTTTATGAATGGAACTCTTTTTTTATATCAAGTGTTTTTTTTACACCTTGGTTTTATTTTAAAAGTTTGTAATTTTTTCTTTAGATTGTTTAATTTTATATTTACTGTATTAATCATTTTTTTGTACGGTCAAACTAAATAATCGGTAAACCCCGTTATTTCCTCTCGACTGTTTGAGTCATGAGATATTTTCTTACTAATAATAAATAGTTGATATATTTTTATCTTATCCGAATCAGCATATTGCCTTCCCCCTCTTCTTAATCTGTCAGCAAAGTTATCCTTGTCTATTTGCACAAAATTTCTTATAGAGTGTAACTCCAGTAGTTATCTATAGTTCGAAGCGATAACGTGTTAAAGTGCTCGTACTATTCGGCTATATTTATCGGCATCATGTCATTCGATATCTTTTGTAGGTAAACTGTTTCGGATAGACCAGCGACATTTTTTTGGTGTGATTTCATTTATTTTATTTTAATTTTAATGTCAGTGTTGCATTTTTTTTATTGTTTTATTTAAGTGAAATTGATTATAGTGAGTTCTTAATATTATTTAGCAATTCAAAATCTCCATTTAGATTTTTATATTATAAGTAATAATTTATTTATTTCAAATCTTATATTATTAACGTTTTTATATTATAATGTTAATTATTACTTAGTGCTGTGCGCTCTATATTATATTTGTTTAATGAATTTTTTAATTTTCATTCTTAATGTATTAAAAGTGATTAATTATTCAAACATGGAATATCGCGATTCTTTTATCTAATGTTTAACATATGTTAAGTAGAAACCAGACTGATTTAAATATTAGGTTTCTTTTTAAACGTTTCAACTCAAAATTGTTATCGTTGGAGTACAGAACGAAATAGTTCCAAGTTTCGCATGACTGGAGTTTATAAATGCTATCGAGCTCGATGGAGCTGTAAGATATATTTTGTTTTATTATTTATTTATAAATACTTTATGACTTTATTTAATTAAAAGCTAGCTGACTAACTCCTATGATGCAACAGCCCATGGAGGTCGTAGACCTGCCAAAGGGCTTATACAATTTTATATGTTATGGATGACATGGGGTTAGTGTATCGCTCTATCAGCTGTATAACCCTTATATTTGGCACACACAAACAGTTAGTCGCCACTTGACTTAAGTCGCTACCCATTTATATAGCGATGCTGGGTGAACTCAGATCTGTGTTCACTCACCCATCCACGATGTGACCTTGCCCGATGCTACTTAACTTTAATGATAGGGATGATGAGATACTATTTCTCCTAATTTGAGTTCATGCTTGATGCATGTTTTTTAGTGTCCGTAAGCAAAACCAAGGACAAACTTAGGGGTTTGAAGGTGAGGGGTATCATAATTATGTAAGAGTATTAAAAAATATACAATTCTTTAAAAATTGCCCCCCCCCCCACTCTCATTCTCGCTTTTGTAAAGTGCAAAAAATCTGAAAAAATTTCGGAACATTCTTCGGCCAAAAGTAAAGATACCACTTTTTAGAAATTTGGAGAATTTTTTTTTTTTTTTTTTTTTGGGCAAAATACGTTTTTTTTATAATTATGGTCTTTTCGATGTATTTATATGGTTATAGTCCGGTTCAGTGGCAAAAAAATGCTTTATCAGAAGTTTGTTTGTGTGTTTTGAGAATATCAGACCCATAGGATAGTTCAAAGTAAGCTTTTAAGCATTTTAAAAACACCAGCAATAGGGTATCTACTAATTAAACTATACAGTGTGGCCTACGGACCCTCGCTGTGTGCTGACTTGCACACACTTGACCTGTTTATTGTAAATTTATTATTTTGATTATACAGAATAAAATATATTTGGGTCAAAATTCACTGGACGGTTATTTTTTCTTCTTCTTGGATACTGGGTAGGTACTAACCGGAGACCGGATTACTAGTAAACGGATCAGTTTAACCAACACTGGACTGAGCCTCAGCGAAACCATCATATTGTCCTAAATAAGAGAAACAAAAGGATTACTAAAGAATAAAAAAGAACGGTACATTGAACGAAAAATTTGAACGAGCCAGTTTAGGAAAAATGTATAATCTTTTTATGATTCCATCTCCAGAATAAAATTAAACATTCATATTTAGTGCTATAATGATTTCATTAATTAGTACTAAAATTAGATAAATCAGTGTTGTAATAGCCCATCGCGATAGTCATAAACGATAAAGTCAACTAAATATCCTTCTCTTATAAATAGCAGTTTTTTGGTCTAATATGAGCTATTAGCTCGTTATAAGCTAGTACTCGTAAAAGTCGGTCGACAATCAACTTGTCCACTTTACCTTACCCTTAATTTTTACAATTTTTTTTTTTTTTCTTTTTTTGTGTTTTTTTGCAAATCTAACCCTTTTAGGGACCCATTACTGCCAATTTAGAGTTTTAAAAATAACGTCAATTTCTTGATTTCAATTTCGAGGCCGATTCTCCTAAAATCTCGTAAACAAAAAAATATCAAAATTATATAATGGAACAAATGAGTGTTGTATCTTGCATATTACATTCTATTCTCTTTTACACTGTGCTGTAGTACTAGCTCTGCTGAAGAAACCAAGTATGTATTTGTACTTATAGCGTCCTCCTTTTGCATTTAACATCTTTTCCTCATGACGCATTTCCATTAAAAAATGCCAACTCCTTGTTTTTGAATAATGATTGTACAGGTTCGATTCCTCTCCGAGGAGTAGTTATTTTTATGATATTTTTTGATAATATGTTCAACAATATACCTACGAAACTCGAAAACGAATAAATGGAAAACACTGGACTGAGTAATTATGAACTCGTGAGAAAGTTTTATATTAGATATTTCGGAGATCAGGTATATGTGTTAATTAAACAGACAGACAAACAAAGACATAAAGACACAATTTTTGTTGCCTAACCCCATAAACACTCTTCTTTATCTATATAGAAGATATAGAGATGTATCAGCTATAGTGTTTTTTTTTAATTAACAGATAATTTTACTCTATTATTATTACTCTATTTAATTTTTTTTTACACGCTTTTATTAATTTAGTTGTTTTATGTTTGTTTGTCTCCAAATCTTATAACCTAAGTTTGACCCTCTTCCCACCTACATAGAAAGCTCAAATTTGCACAGATTATGTATTTTCTATGACAATACAACAATCAGTCATTGAGTCATTAGTGTTGTTTTTTAAAATGCAAAAATCTATAAAAGTGTGGCACCTTCTTTTTTAATTTACTGAGATTTTAGTCAGCTTACAAATGTATTTCTGCTAGTACTATTCTTATACGTTTTTATTTCTGGTAAGTCATATTTCTCTCCCAAATTTCTATTATTACAATTCATGATGTTGATTAATTTTTTAACGTATGATGCAATGCTTTGCTCCTTGTTGTTTGTTGTTTATTGTCCATAATGTTTTCAAAATCTTTTATTCAGCGAGGGTTTTACCCTGGTCACTTACGGATTCCTCTGAAAGATTTTAGAGGTAACGTCCTATCCTAAGTACCTACATGCGCGAAGCCTTTATAACTGTACATTTTACCCCTACTACAAGTATTTTAGTTTTTTACTAGCAGTTGCTAAACAGCTAAGGGTAGATGTGCCAAGAGTGTCAAATAGAGCCTAGCAGTTTTATTAAGCTAGCGTTAATTTTTATTCGAACCCGGTGTTATTAGTTAGTTAGATTCTTATTTTTATTTTATTTATTAATAAGATTTAATCTTAAGGGTTGCTACTTACAACCTACTAAATGTTATTAACTTTGCTTTATCAACACCTATCTTTAAAAGTACTGATCCTATTTTGAAGAAATTTGGATGTTTGTCGAATGTAGTCCACGGTCCTATATTAATTCAACCATGCATGCGCAAATTTAAAATTTAACATTACTTAAAAATAAGTGTCACCTCTCTGAGAATCGAAACAGGTCCAAATCTTATTTGACCATTCGTCCAATAAATAGGACTCAAGGAATCTTTGTGGCACACAATTTGGTGAACCATTTCTTATAATATATCACCTTTAATTATTTTTAATCGAAGCGTAAGAGATTTGTTATTAATATTTTATAATTAGTTTTATTTCTTTATATTTTTTCTTCTTGCTTGTAAAATTTCGCCTTATTTAGTTATGTATATTTGAAAAATGTGTGAGCAAAATTTGATTAAATAAATCTGTATAGATTTGTTTAGCCTAAGTAAAGACTTATTTTTAAATGTTTTCTTTGATCAAATTGTATTATTAAAATGTACTCTCGCTGTTCCTTTGTATTTGTCAGCTTTTCGTCTTATCTTTGAAATTCTCAGAACTTTTCTTCTCCTTTTAAATCATTAACCAAGTTCTTTAATAATTTTTTAAAGGGTTTTGAAATTGTTAAACTCTGATCTCTCTCTCCATTGCCTATCTCTCTCTCTCTCTCTCTCTCTCCCTCTCTTCCCTCTCTTCCCTCTCTCTCTCTCTCTCTCTCTTTTTCTCTCTCTCTCTCACTCTAAGTGGTTTTTTCAGCTGTATTTTCAATGGGAAATTTCCAGTTTCTCAGCTTCTCTACAAACATGATTTGATTACAGCGATGTTGTTGGACTAAAATAGATTGCAGCCTCAAATTTTCTTTGCAAATTACCTTAACTTGATGTTACAGGGTGACTCATTTTTCTTCCTTTTGTTCACTTATTTCTTATAAGTTATTTGTGTTTCTTTTTTCAGTTTCTCACATACATATCTAGTGTGTAAAGAGAAAAAATATTGTGAATGTGCGAAAATTCAATTTGATGATTTTAAGGCCCTCTGCTTCCACAAAAAGTGGGTTTAAAAAATGTCCTTTTTCCGTGGTAGGCTGTGAAATAGTAACTTTAGAGCCTAGAAAACATTTTTTCGTTACAAAAAATCTTTTCATTACTCCTGGGAGTAAAGAAAAAATATTTTACGTCCTAGGACGCAACTTGGGGGGGGGGGGGGGGGCAGCTCCCTAAAAAACTCAAAAACCCTTTAATAAAATAGTTATCTCAAACTGCTCCGTCGATTTTGATTTAAAAAATTCTAAAGTATTGTCGATATAAAATCAAATCTAACAAATAAGTCTTTTACCGGGAAAAATCTATAGTTCCTGAGAAAGTAACGTTACATGCAAAGAGTGAGGTCGGGTTCGACTCCCTGTGGGGGATGAGTTATGTTATAGTAAATTATGATAAAATGTTAAATATGAATAACTAATGCTTTTCTTCCCACGAAAACTTGAAATAACTAATAAGTCGAATTTACTGGACCAAGTAGTTTCTTCTTCTTTTTTTAATTGTTTGTATTTGCTTTTTGTGTAGGGGGAGGTGGAGGCGGAGGAAATATGCTGCCTGGGCCGGGTATAAGCTCTCCCGGAGGCAGCAGTTCTTCCAGGCCCAAGACTATGAAGGAGTTTGAAGAGGAACTCATAGAGTTAAGGAGAGACAACTTCGACCTGAGAATGAGGATCTACCTGCTAGAGGAGCAGGACGAAAGTGCTGTTAATCTCACATCACTAGACCCGCAGTCAAGCTCACGGCTACCACCTTCCTTCGCTCAGCTCAAAGAACTTTACATTAGCAACTCTCATCTTAAGGTAAAATCCTCATAAGCCAATATTTTTTTCATTTTTTAGTTAGAATGCAACCGATTGTAGTTGGCTCCTAACCGATTATCTATATTGATAGTTGGACGAGAAGGCTCCTTATTAACAATCATCTTCATTGTTTGTTCGAAGATAAGGCTCCTCCTAACAAATAATCTTCATTGTTTGTTGGAAGAGAAGGCTCTTGGCTCTTCCTAACCAGTTATCTACATTGATAGTTGGANCGCTTGGTGGAGTAGCAGCCAACTGCCAGGCGACTAAATTATTTTACTTATTTTATTTATTTACACTGGGAGACGGACAGAGAAAAATAGACTCCGTTGCATGGGGTCATTCCTTGAAAGCTTAATAATTTCTATATTATCTCACATCACTAGACCCGCAGTCAAGCTCACGGCTACCACCTTCCTTCGCTCAGCTCAAAGAACTTTACATTAGCAACTCTCATCTTAAGGTAAAATCCTCATAAGCCAATATTTTTTTCATTTTTTAGTTAGAATGCAACCGATTGTAGTTGGCTCCTAACCGATTATCTATATTGATAGTTGGACGAGAAGGCTCCTTATTAACAATCATCTTCATTGTTTGTTCGAAGATAAGGCTCCTCCTAACAAATAATCTTCATTGTTTGTTGGAAGAGAAGGCTCTTGGCTCTTCCTAACCAGTTATCTACATTGATAGTTGGAAGAGAAAGCTCCTCCTAACCTATTATCTGCATTGTTACTTGGAAGAGAAGGCTGATTGGAAACATGAAGGGCAATAGAAATGGTAGAGGATTGTTAAATTGAATTCATGTACCTTTTACATGCAAGCATTACCATAATCCAAGATGGGATTTAAAGATATTAATGACACGCTTATGCAAAGAAAAAAACGCTTCACAATGAAAATGTCCCTTTTCTGAAGTATTTTTGCGTGCCGTGCAGAATCCGAAACTGGGTCAAAATTTCTCCTCCGAAGTATTCCCAGAAAATATGCCTAAAAATTGTGTGTTTGGGGGTTTTAGACCCAATTATGCGCTTAAAAAAAAGTAAAAAAATATATATATTGGGCGTTTGAATTTCTTCAAACCATGAAGAACACGAATCTAAAGTCGAAAAAATCTGCTGACCTTAGTTTTTTAAGGAAATTTAAAAATAAGAAACAAAAAATCGAACAAAAATTCCTCATATTGAGTCATTGTATTTCGATTACTTTTTGAAGTGAAACTCCTTTGGCGGCGGTAGAGTGATTTTTTTCATATAGTGCCATCGTGTAACGAAGTTTGCGAGTCGAGACTCGTCCAAGTGTAACATTTTTCTAGATGAATTGTATTATATCTTTTTAAAGACCAGCAAATCAAAACAAACATTTATTTTTATTGGAATAAATGTGGTTGCCTTAGCGTAGCAATTTATTTTTTTAATTATATTTCCCATTTCTCATAACCATTTCTTAATCCTGAAATAATAAATTCGTCAAAAAATTAAAGAGAGCAATGCATTCTCTAAATGTTATTAACTTTGCTTTATCAACACCTATCTTTAAAAGTACTGATCCTATTTTGAAGAAATTTGGATGTTTGTCGAATGTAGTCCACGGTCCTATATTAATTCAACCATGCATGCGCAAATTTAAAATTTAACATTACTTAAAAATAAGTGTCACCTCTCTGAGAATCGAAACAGGTCCAAATCTTATTTGACCATTCGTCCAATAAATAGGACTCAAGGAATCTTTGTGGCACACAATTTGGTGAACCATTTCTTATAATATATCACCTTTAATTATTTTTAATCGAAGCGTAAGAGATTTGTTATTAATATTTTATAATTAGTTTTATTTCTTTATATTTTTTCTTCTTGCTTGTAAAATTTCGCCTTATTTAGTTATGTATATTTGAAAAATGTGTGAGCAAAATTTGATTAAATAAATCTGTATAGATTTGTTTAGCCTAAGTAAAGACTTATTTTTAAATGTTTTCTTTGATCAAATTGTATTATTAAAATGTACTCTCGCTGTTCCTTTGTATTTGTCAGCTTTTCGTCTTATCTTTGAAATTCTCAGAACTTTTCTTCTCCTTTTAAATCATTAACCAAGTTCTTTAATAATTTTTTAAAGGGTTTTGAAATTGTTAAACTCTGATCTCTCTCTCCATTGCCTATCTCTCTCTCTCTCTCTCTCTCTCCCTCTCTTCCCTCTCTTCCCTCTCTCTCTCTCTCTCTCTCTTTTTCTCTCTCTCTCTCACTCTAAGTGGTTTTTTCAGCTGTATTTTCAATGGGAAATTTCCAGTTTCTCAGCTTCTCTACAAACATGATTTGATTACAGCGATGTTGTTGGACTAAAATAGATTGCAGCCTCAAATTTTCTTTGCAAATTACCTTAACTTGATGTTACAGGGTGACTCATTTTTCTTCCTTTTGTTCACTTATTTCTTATAAGTTATTTGTGTTTCTTTTTTCAGTTTCTCACATACATATCTAGTGTGTAAAGAGAAAAAATATTGTGAATGTGCGAAAATTCAATTTGATGATTTTAAGGCCCTCTGCTTCCACAAAAAGTGGGTTTAAAAAATGTCCTTTTTCCGTGGTAGGCTGTGAAATAGTAACTTTAGAGCCTAGAAAACAAAGCTAAAATCAATTTTTTCGTTACGTGGACTTGAAAAATCTTTTTCCGTGGTAGGCTGTGAAATAGTAACTTTAGAGCCTAGAAAACAAAGCTAAAATCAATTTTTTCGTTACGTGGACTTAAAAAATCTTTTCATTACTCCTG
>KZ653357.1:36447-56669 GCA_001010745.2 Gerris buenoi
TATCTGACCAAAAACCACTTGTGTGGTAAAAAAAAACACCCCGCCAAGTCCGTGGTCCAAAAAAGTTGTGAAATCAACTTTCTGTCCCGCCAAGTGATGTTGGCACTTTCTCCTGACCCATCACTATCAACATAGATACTATTCAGCTTTTTCTCTTTGGCGGTGTGCCTGCAGTACTACCCAATGTTAACTGGTTGTATTCCACGCATCCTCTGCAATGAAAGTAATAGTTGCATGGGGTCATTCCTTGAAAGCTTAATAATTTCTATATTACTTATTTCTTTTTTATTTGCTTTTTGATAATGGGAAAGATTTACAGCAATGGTCATTGTGGCATCGAGAAGAGTCTTTAACAACACTGTTAAAAGGCTTTCCTCTCTAATATGTGCCTGCATATATTAGTATTAGTTGTCTAGAACTAAGACTATGAGGTGAACAACTATCTTTCCTCACAAACCTCATGTGGCAAATGTGAAGGTGAAACAAGAAATTGAATTGGTATTTGAAGAATATTAAAATTCTAGTTTCAGGAAATGGCAAGGCACACCGCCAAGGAGAAGAAGCTGAATAGTATTTATGTTGATAGTGATGGGTCAGGAGAAAGTGCCAACATCACTTGGCGGGACAGAAAGTTGATTTCACAACTTTTTTGGACCACGGACTTGGCGGGGTGTTTTTTTTTTACCACACAAGTGGTTTTTGGTCAGATTGTCTTTTAGCATATCATATTTAACTGAAAAAAGTACATACAAGTTATGGTTTTGACCAATTTTTATTATAGAATAATGTCAGTGTAACACTATTTTTCCGAACTTTAGGCGCATTTCCGGGAAAAATGTACTTATAGGAGAAATTTTACTAATTTGCATTCAGATTTGGATTCAGCAACCTCAAAAATGTTAACGAGCTTTAAAGTTCGTTAAATTTTAAAGTTAAAAATAATAGAAACACATCTAAGAAATAATAAAACTAATTAAAGAGAGACATTTAACTTGACGTGCACTGTAATTAAATAACTATTCTATTATTATCGTGAAAAAAGGCAAACTTAATATTCTCAATATTCAAAAATACTTGAAAACATAGAATATGACATAATGGTAATAAATAAGTGTATCCAAGTAGCGTAAAACCCCGTCTAGAGTAACATTATAACAGCGTAAAACCCTGTAAAGTTATAACCTTATAAAAGAGAACTGGACTTAGTGGAAAGATCTCCTCTCCTTTGAAATACTCACTACACAGGGATGGCTCTACCGCCCTTTGAGGTTAGAAAAAATAGTAAAATGAAAATGCTATTGGTTTTAAGCAAGAAGGCTTCATTCCCAAATTTAATTCTGCACAATTTGAGCCCTATTTCAACTCACTACTACAATAAATACTGCAACTATTTCAATATAACGAGTTTTATCGTTGTATTGAAATGGCGCCTGTACTATTTATCATAGAAAGTTGGAATAGGGCTCAAATTGTGCAGAGTTAAATTTGGGAATGAAGCCTGTACTTAGAGTTTTGATATCTTGCTTAGAAATAATAGAATTTCCATTTTATAACCTCAAAGGGCGGTAGAGCCTTAATGGTGTAGCAACATTTAGGTCCAAAAATGAGCCTAAGTGCTGTTTGTTTGCTGTTTGCTTATAAAAAAAAAAAAAATAGCCTGTCCATCCCTTGTGCTACTATATTATCATTGCATTTATATTGATTAGAAAGCCTTATTTCTTAAATCATATATTTTTAAATTTATTATTAACATTTTTAAGTATGTCAATGACTCATAAGCATAAGTGAACCTCAGAATTGTGAGGTGGCATTATACCATCTAAATTTTTTTTTTTTTTTATTAATGGCCTACAAGTGTAGGTAAATATTGATAATTTTAAGTACTACTTGTTTTGAGCCATACCTGCATCTTTTCATAATTCTGATTCATTTTTACCTTTTTTCCACAATTTGAGAACCAGATTCAATATTTATAGATGACCATCATGGCCTTAACCCTGCGTGGAGTGCAGGACTGTCAAAGTGTGTGTCAATATTTTTCGTTGAAGCTTAGCCTACAACATGTGCCACATGTTTCTGCACACCACTGTATAAAGTATAATGAATTTCGTTTAACCAGTTTAAAGTTTATGCAGTTGGACCTGCGGCATCATACATTCTGACTGGAAGAAAGTTAAGGCCGGTTTTGGTTTTTGTAATGTTTGAAATGAAAAAGTTTCCATTTCTATGCAATTTACAGACAAAACATTAATTTTACATTTATAGATTACTATGAGAGATTTTAATGTGTTTAAGAAATATTATATAGAAACCTGATTTATTATTTGTTACCAGGAGGAAATAGCAAGTCTGAAAAAGCAGCTGAGCGAGAAGGAGGAGTTGGTGCTACAGGCTGCATCAGCTGTGGATATTCTGGAGAAGAACCAAGTAGAAAGATTAAATCAGATCAAATTAGATGCTGAGAAAGAATGTCAAAAACTACAGGATACAATCTCTCAGCTTACTCAGGTAAACAAAACTTAGGTTTTTATTTCCATTAATTAATTTACTTAGGTTTTTATTGTTATTTACTTATGTTTTTTAATAAACTTAGGTTAACTTTAACTACTTGTTGTGTAAATTACACCCTACAATAAAATGCATAGGATGGTCTCTATATGTATTACCTACCATGGCTGTGCCTATAAACTTCATATAATTTTATTTTTGTTTAATTGAACAGTAATTATTAAGACAAATAAAATTGCCCCCGCTCACTGATGATTTTTTCGTCATTTAGTTGCCCGTGTGCGCTTGGTGGAGTAGCAGCCAACTGCCAGGCGACTAAATTATTTTACTTATTTTATTTATTTACACTGGGAGACGGACAGAGAAAAATAGACTCCAGCGCCGCGACTTCTTGTCACTCGAAAAAAAAAAAAAAATTTAAATTTTGAGTAGGGTATCAAATGAAAGGCATTACAAATATATATACCACGTAGGGTTAATGTTTAGTTTTCGGCGCCATTTTGTCAAAAAACATCGAACATTTTCGTGTCCCCCCCCCCTAAAATCGTACTTTCGCTGTTACTAAAAATATAGAAAAATATGCAAAACGTGTGGTCTGCCGGGCCATAGACAAAATAAGATTAGAGTTTGATCTGATTTACTGGAAATCCAAGATGGCGGATGATTCATGTCACTCGGAAAAAAAAAAAAAATTAAATTTTGAGTAGGGTATCAAATGAAAGGTATTAAAGTGTAGATTACAAATATATATATACCACTTTGGGTTAGTGTTTAATTTCTGTTGAATTGCATTGCTTGACTCATAAACTTTTTTGCATCAGTATTAATTACTAGTTAGAAACTATTGAAGTCCCAATTAAAAATATGAAACCTTCAAAGATTCCTTGCTTGTTGTTAGAGCCTTTTTTTCTTTTTCTGGGGGGCTTTTACACCCGAAGACATAGTCCACTTAGGTGGGCCCATTGAACAAACTCGGGTTAGCAGCCACACTCTTCACATTTGTGTGAAGTGTTTGGTCGTTAACCATGTCTCTCTTTTGATTTAAATAGAACCAGGAGTGTGGACCATGGTCTCCAGGCCGAAACCTGGTGGCACAATTCTTTCGAACAGCTACCCATTTGTTAAAACAATACTGGGTGAACAGTGAGCAGGGGGCCTGGTACGGAAATTGAACCCAAAGCTCAAGGTGGTGTGACTGTTATGCCTAGGTATTTATAAGAATTGACTATCTCTATTGTATCTCCTCCGTAACACTAACGCTCGTTTTTGCTTCTCTTTATTTTAGTGTTGCTTAAATTGACTGTTAACTGCCAGGTTTTACAATATTCATAGAGTCTGTTGAGCATATTTTGGAGGGTTTTCGGGTCAGGTGCAAGTAAGACATTGTCGTCAAAAAAAATTATATTAGTCAGTAAATCAATTAATTCACTACACCAAGTGAAAATGGTATCTTTCAGTGAATTTAATTTTATTTCATATGGCTTTTTACATTAAAGAAACATTACACATATCATTGTCCTAATTTAATGTATTTTTTCATTTCTTTTTAATCTCAATATTCTATATTTTTTTTTATTGATGTTTGATTTATCTCTGGTTTTAAGGAGGTCATGGAGCTCAAGATGCCAAATTTACGGAGTAGTGAGAAAAGTGTTATGTTTGACGACTCTAATGCAATGTACGCTATGGCTTTCGGTCTTCCCTTACCAAATAAAATGGCAGATAAAGAGAAACAAGACGCCGATGATAAAATCACTGGTCTCGAGCTTAAAGTAAGAATATTTTTCATTAGTTCATTATTATTTTCCTTTTTTTTTACTTTTTAGAAGAGGAAATTGCAAGAAAATACCAGAAACTCACTCGCCAATTAAGGAATTAAGTTGCTTCTTTTAAGCACAGATTAATCCCTAATGATGGAGACAGAGGCAAAATAAAGAAAGAAGGGGAATTGGGCCCAGTCTAACTTCTGAAATTTGGTAGTTAATATTTGGAAAAGGACTTGTTAGCATGTATTAATAAAATATATTTCAAATTCAAAACATGCGTGTGGTTGAGGGGGGGGGGGTGTACTTACATGACAAACTTGGCTTATTCTGGAAAGTAAATATTAAAAATGTTTTTCCAGTAGTCGGAATAATTTTTATTATTATTCTGGGGGCTTTTACATCTTAAGACACGGATCACTTAGGTGGGTTTAAAGAATAAACCTGGGGTTTAGAACCAAACTCTTCACATTTTTATGAAGTCTTCGTCGGTAAACTAGTTCTTGCTTCTAGATTTTTATCGAACCAAGAGTGTCGACTACTGTTTTCTAAGCCGAAACCTGGAGGCATTAACTCATTCGAGAAGCTTCTTATTTGTTTATGTGATGCTGTGTGGATATAGAGGTATTGGCTGGTCCGAACCCAGATCCAAGTGGTTGTGGTCACCCATCTAAGTAGTGACCATGCCTGGGGCTTCTTAACCTGATTAATAAAAGAGTAAATAAAAGTAAAAGCAAACTTCATAGCAAAGCAAGGGAACCCAGCTAATAGATATATTTATTTAAAAACCTAGCATAATTCTGATCAACCTTGCTCTCTTCACAAAAAAAACTAAACAAGCAACGCCTAGGTAGTTTTAAGCTGTATTTATTTAAGTGTCTAATGTCTAGATGTTTGTTTGCTACAGTTGTCTAAGCTCGAGAAGGAAATGGAAGAGGAGAATTCAAGAAGACTGAGCTGTGATGATAAGTTAGACAGGGTTAGAACTGAACTGAAAAAGTCTGAGGACTCTAGAAGACATCTTGCTGACGAACTCAAGTACAGGGAGGCAGAGCTGGCCAAAGCACACAAGCTTATAGAGGAGAAGTGTCAAGCAATGACTGATCTACAGGATAAACTCCAGGCTAAATTCAGCAAGCCTGCCCTTGACTCCCAACAGACTGAGGTAACTACATCTTTATTTAGTCTACTAATAATTATTAAAAAAAAAACAGATAAGTTTCATAATATGGTTTCGTATTGATGGTGTTTTCGTCCAAATTAAAAGTACAATATTATTTAAATACTATGTTACAAAAGCGAAGTATTTTGAACTGCAGAAATATACAAGACTGCACAAATTGAGAGAGAGAGTATAGACTTTTGCCCTCACATTTTTTCAATGTGAGGTGTAATTTTGTAATGTTAAGACAATTTTTTATAATTTATAAAAAGGGTTTATCTTAGAAAAAGAAAAATGTAAAAAACACTGTTTTGGTACCTTGCACTCCGGGAGAAGCATTCATAACACCCTTCTTTCAGTCTTGGTATAAACCATATCTTATATTTTTTCCATATCCATATCTTATATTTTTTCTGCCCGACTGGGCAGGTGTCGGTTTTAGAGAGCCAAAATCTAAAAGGTGGCAAGAAAGCTAAATTCCCTTACTTTGCTTATCAAAGTTTTAGGGCATTTCTGAATGTGCTTCCCGGGCAAGTGCCTAGTCTCCATTGGTATATCATATAAGTGTCCATTGGTATTTCTAGGCCTGTATCTGATAATCCCTGCGGTGATTGGTTTTTCCTAAAATAAACAAATAAGATTAGTAACAGTTGTTATGGTATTTTTCTCCTCACTATTATTATAATGTTTTTTTTATGAAAGTTAATTTCTTTATGGGAACCTATTATTAACTTTTAAATACACATTTAAATATTTTTTTGCTATGGAAATAAGGATTTTAAAATGTAGTAATGGAATGTTTGGTGTTTTTTTCTTAAGAAAAGTGCTATAAAGGATTGGGTTGGTTAAATTTTGTTTATTAGTTATTTAGTAGAAGATGGCACATGTCCAAAGAGTTTGATTCTCTTAGAGCTACTGAGATACTGTGAGGAGGTTGAAGACGGAGCATGAAGGTGGGGGGTTGTTGAGATGAATCCCATTATAGATTTCTCTTCTCCTAGGCTTCTTTGCCTATCTCCACTTCCCTTTAGTAGTCTATCTCCTAGTATACACTTCAACACAATAATCTCTAAATATTTGTGTATATATTTCACCTATTTTAACTTTTACTTAAAAGTGTTTTGTTTGTATAAGACACTAAAATTCATACTGATTTTTATTTATTTTATTGAACTTTTTTTAACTTTTGTACTACAATATCTAATAAGAGATCATATATAAATTAAGGTAATTAAATTTTTTTTAAACTTATTTATTTTAGTTACTTTCTTCATTTTATTTTATATATTAGGTATTTGTGTATATGTGGGATAGATTTTTAATCACTCTTGTAAATATTGAATCGCTACAATAACTTGTTCTATTGTTGATTAACTATGTAAGTATCTTTTTTAACCTTCTACCTGAGGCTCTAGATTAGTCCTTATAAAATAATCTAGTTATCATAATTGTAAGTAACTAATTAGGTGGAAATAATGCTGATGTAGGGTGATATGTGCAACATTTTGCTTTCTTTACTAAAAGCAACTTCGAAAACAAAGTTTAAGTATAGTAATAAATAGTATTAGTAATCAATAAATGGAGAATTATTATTATTGTTGTTGTTGATAAAATTGCAGATAAAAGGATATCGAGTGATTATACTGCGTAACATGATTTCATTGTATGTGTTTTAAGACCATGATTCAGAACTATCCTAAAGATACTGGCAGTATCTGCAATGTAATACCGTGATTTTGCTCACTGCAATATGGTCTCTCAGTAACACATACTGGCAGTAATACATGCATGGGACTTCATCCTTTCTGGATGAGTGAACCAAATCAGAATGTTTGGTAAAAATCCCAGATATTAATAAATCCTATTGACTTTAACTATACTGACAGCTTTAATTATAATCAATTCACTAGTGTTTAAAAATATAAAATATTTGTTTAGAGTATAAAGTAATAATATATCAATTCCTTGGTGATTTTAATCTTATCAATTATTTATTAATCACAATATTTAATTATTATTAAACTATGTTTTAAAAATGTATTATTTTTACTATCAAGTTATAATTTTCAAAAAAATAGGTAAATGAGACAAATAAAAAATTAACTTGAACCATTAAATTTCAATGCCTTAGTTATTTTTTTTTTTTTAATTTGCTGTTACTTACATTAATTAAATTTCTTTTTTGCCAGAAACATTTAGTGGTGGATTTATGGTTTCTATTAGTTGGATTTGGATACATTTATTTATTTGCTTTGTAAATACAAACCTTGTTCTTAGATTTGGTTTTAGGTTAGATGGTTTCTTCATATTTAACTTAATAAGCATTTTTTTTTCTTTATACTATTTATTTTCTGCCTTCATTTATTTTATTTTTTTCTAAGGTTGAACTTTTAATCAAAATACCGTAAAACTCTAAATTTATGTAGGACTTTCTTTAGGGATTAAAAATAAAAGTTTAACTATAAATTTAATACCAATTTAACCCTATTTAGTCCAGGAGATGGCGTATATAAAAGTTACTAACTAGCATCTAGAATTTTGTGTTTGAGTTTTTTGGTGTTAATTATGGCGAACAAGGTAATTTTCATGATCCTGAGTACAGAATGGGTTAGTAAACTAAAAGTCAAGTTAATTTTAGTTTGTCATCGGATAGGTGGCCACTTTGATCCGACATATCAAGAGAAATATTTGACTAACTAACTTGTCAAGTGAGAGTCCAGGAGATAGCATACATAAAAGTGTCTGACTAACATCAAGCTAGAATTTTGTGTATAAGTAAATGTATTGATGCCTTTTAAGAATATAATATGGTCGGCTAAGTTCATTTGCGGGACATAGCTTTGCAATAGGCATTTGAAAAAAAAAAAAAAAAAAAAAAAAAAAAACCATTGGAGAGCGGCCATGTCCTGCCTTTTTGGTGAATGTTTATGATCCTCAGTATGAACTTAGTTAGTAGACCAATTATCAAGTTGATGGTAGTTTGTCCCTTGACAGTGAAACACTTTGATTTTGAGTAATATTTGATTCACTAACCTATAGGTGACAAACTACCATCAACTTCATAATTGGTCTACTAACTAAGATCGTATTCAGGATCATGAAAATCACATTGTCCACCAAAAAGGGCGGGACATGGCCACTCTCCACCGTTTTTTTTTTTTTTTTAAATGCCTATTGCCAAGCTATGTCCCGCAGATGAACTTTGCTGACCATATATTCTTAAAAGGCACAATAACATTTACTTATTCACAAAATTCTGGCTTGATGTTATTCAGACACTTTTTTGCGTGCTATCTCCTGGACTATAACAAACTAACTTCAACTTGATTTTTATTCTGTAACATAATTTTGTACTCAGAATAAAAATCACTTTGTCCGCCTTAATGGATGGAACATGATTGTTTTCTAGCTTGATGAGAGTTATTTGCTTTTATGCACGGAATCTCTTGGACTAATAAGTCATGTTTCAGGAAAATTAATAAAGAGAGAAGGTCAAGATTCAATTCCCTGCTGGATAGGATTATTTTTACTGCCAATTTTGATAACATATTCAGTCTAAGATCCGGTATAAGGAAAATATACCCTCATCTGTTATTTAATTAAAATAAAGAATATATGATAGAGAATTTATAGATTGATACATCCGCAAATAGGTTGCCTAGCGAAATCGTGTACCGATGATGTTAAATAATAAACTGTTTATTACCTTCACCTTACTTAAAACCTCCCCGATGTTTTATTTATGAAAATCGAAAATTAACCGAGAGAATTCACCCCAAGGAATTCAAAAAATAAGGGTTGCCTACTTTCCCCTCTGGACAACTATGGAGTTGACAGGTATAAACAGGTGAGTAACGTAATTAATATACCCTCATCAGTTATTATATCGAGTTATATATCAGTTATTATATCGAGTTATATATTATCAAATGAAAGGTAATTTTATGCCCAATCGAACCGTATTATGTTGCCTTAAATTCTAAATTAAAATTCAAAAAAATTTAGATCTAAAATCTAGGTTACTATGGATTCAACCAAATTTTTGATAAGGCAACCCAATATGGTTGAATTGGGCATAAAATTACCTTTCATTTGATGTATAACTCGATATAATAACTGATGAGAGTATATTAATTACGTTACTCACCTGTTTATACCTGGCAACTCCATAGTTGTCCAGAGGTGAAAGTAGGCAACCCTTATTTTTTGAATTCCTTGGGGTGAATTCTCTCGGTTAATTTTCGATTTTCATAAATAACACATCGGGGAGGTTGAAGTAAGGTGAAGGTAATAACAGTTTATTATTTAACATCATGGGTATGCGATTTAGCTAGGAAACCTATTTGCGATGTATCAATCTATAAATTCTCTATCATATATTCTTTATTTTAAGATGAGGTTTTTTTAGATGAGGGTATATATTCCTTATACCGGATCTTAGACTAATTAAAAAATAATTAATTTAACCTTGAATGGAAAACAGAAAGTTTAGTGTGAGTCAGATATTAGTTTAGAAATGAATTTCTGACACCTTGCTAAGAAGAAAAAGGAAGCAATATAGAGTTTAAAAAAATTAAATAAAAACTGAACTTATTTAATAAAAAATATCATGACAGTTAATTACAACAATAAGTGATTCTGTTTTCATAGTGGAATTAATGTTTATACAAATATAGATTCTGGTAGGAGAGTCTTTTATTTGTTCCTAAGAATCAGGTGCTCCAGTATTCTAAATATAGCATCTCCAAATCTTGTGTTTTTGTCGTCTGGGATGTTTTCATTTTATTTTTCTTAACTTCAACTACACTTCTAATTTAGATCCCCAACTCTTCTAATGTTCTTCTCTTTAATCAGTATGTTGTGTTTGTTTCCTTTTTGAATTGTTTTTAGTAATTATAAGTAAATTCTTAAATCCCTTTTAGGTAAATTTGTCATGAACTGGGGGGTGGACAAAATAGACTAAGGGATATTTAGACCGAAGTATTTTAAGACAAATAAAAATCACACTTTTGTACATAAAAGTTTTAATAGTTAACTTTAGTACCCCTTTTTAAGAGGGTACTAAACTAAAAGCGTATCTTTTAGAAAACTATTAGTTCTATTTAACTTATAATTTGGTTGTTTTCTTTTATGTTTTTCTAATCTATATTCAATTTTTTCCTCCTATTGTTTTAGATTTATCTCAATTTTTTATATCTCTATTTCTGGTTGAATCCAGCTATTATATGTTCACTTTACCCATTCAACCTTTCAATTTACATCTATTGCTAGTTTATTTCCATATGAATGAAAATTAATTAGATTATTATTTAAAAAACCAAACACATTTTTTATTGAATATTGCACATTACAGATGTTGTGTTTTCTTTCAAGATTTTTAACTTACTTTTCCAATTATTTTGGAATGTTCATGTAACCAGCTAAAGAAAACATTTTTTATTTAAATAGTCTTTAATTTATCTCAATTTTAATGTTAGTCAATGCCCTATAGTCATCATATGATCCAAGAATAAGACGTGTCTATAAATATTATTTGTGTGTGTGCTTAATGAAAAGTCATTTGATAAGAATTCCTTATCTTATTTTTGACTTTTATATATTTGAAGGTTCTTTAAAGAAAAAAAAAAATTAATATTTACTAAGACCAAAAAACGATAGTGGTGTTATCTTTTAAAATTTAATTCCGTCTAACCTTCATGGTAAACAAATATTTCTTTGTACAGAGATGTTTTGAACGATCTTTATTTAGTTCTATGTTGGAATGTAATCGTGTGATTTTTAAAAATTAATAATTTTTTTCCTTTTTCTGTTCTTCCAGAAGAAAGTAGTGGATAGTAATGGTACAAAGCGAAATGGTTCTTCATTGAACGATTTCCAAGAACAACTATCACAACTTCGAGAACAAATCAAATCTCAGAAATTGGAAAACATTCGATTGCAGGGCGAAAACATGAAGGCTATGAGAACGATACAAGGCTTGGTAAAGCATAACAAAGCATTGACAAGGGACTTAGAACACTATAAGTCTGACCAACAGACAACGGTAAGTTGGCGACTTACGGCAACTTCTTAGCATGGCACTAAATCTACCATTTTTTTTCTATACCACATCATTTTTTTTTTCTTCATCCTTTTTAATATTCATTCTAAAACTAATTATTTTATTTATTTATTTAGAGAATAATGTTCTGAAATTGCTAAATTGAATTTTGTTTTATTAAGTGTGGCTGCTTTTGGTATTGTTTATATTTTTTCTTTCTTAATATTTGAGGTTGATATTATAATGCTTGTGAAATCTTATTGTAATAACAAAAAATGATCAAGACTAAATAAAATATATATATTTTTTTTAATAAAGAAATCAATTATTTTGTTACTTATATTTTAAATGTATTTTAGAACCCACCATTTGTTTATTTTCCTGTACAATCTACTTTTTTTTTTTTAAATACATACTAATTAATTGTAGATTTAGTTCTTTTTTCTCTTTATTTTTAAGTAATTTCTTGTTAGTTCCTTTTTATTTTATTTTAGATTATTTTTTTTTTTTTTAGTTTAGAGTTTTATCATATTTATTTATTTTTACTATGCATATTTTTGATTAATTATTATTTAAGAAAATATAAAAATATGAAAAAATCATAGACTAAACCATTATAAGACAGAACCAGTATTTAATTAATAATAAAGAGTTATTGATCAATATTTTCAATTTAATATTGCCTGTAAACTACATTATTTTATTTCACGTATCAGAAACAAAGAATATATTCAACAGATCAAGCCATTTTTGAAAAATTACTATTGATCGAGTTTAATGTTCATTCAATATTAAAATCCCTTTTATTAGTGTTTTCTGTGAATGGGTTTTTTTTGTGGTGAATTTATTTCCACATTTTCTAAACCTATGTAGTATTCTCCAGATAATATAAAATTGAAAAGTGGATTATTACTGTTTTACATTCTGACAATATTGTGTTGTCATTTGTCAATCTTTACATTTAATATGGTAACATCTGCCAAATTTCATTGAAACTACATATTTGGTTGTTGTAATAATAAACAATAAGTAATCTTTACTGTTAAAGGCTATATCTGATAATAATTGATCATTTGATATTGAAGATTGATTTAATAATTGCTATTGATTAACCTTGCAATATGCTCATGCGTGTCCTTGTATTAAACATACTGTTTATTTTTTAAATTTTGCATAGTATATTAAAAAAAAAATCAGTATTTAAAAAGTGTTCTTGTTCTTTTAGTTTTTACTTAATTACTTATATATTTTATTTAGTCTTAAAAATTGTGTGGAGATGTGTCTATTAGTGTTAATTGTTTTTATTGTTAATTTATTTCTGTACAGTATTAATTTTGAAAAAAAAAAATTGTAGTGACGGATATTTTGTGGTAATCAATCGTAGTGATATTTATCAGCAATGTAATACCATGTCTTTGCACACTGCAATAAGGTATACAAATTGTGTTAGTGAGAGACACCAAGGGATGTGCCTCGCAAGTGAGCATAGGGACTGTTCCAACATCAGACATTACAAAAAAAATATGTTCGCTCGGCATTACGCCGTCCTGCATTGTTTTGTCGTGTTCGACTCATCAGGGGCCGGACGATTCCTTTTTGACGAAATGTCTGATGTTGGAACAGTTCCTATGTGTCACGCTTGCGTGACATCCCTTGGTGTCTCTCACTAACACAAATTGTGTATAATGATATTTTATACACATTTAAAAATAAAAATACTATGTTGGTTTGATTTAAAAATATATATAATTGTTTATATAACGACAATATAATAAAATAATAAATTGGTAAGGCGTGAAGTCTCACGTAAAAAGGGTTTCATTGGTATTGTGAAACAAAATTAGTAAGAGAGAGGAGGGGGGGGGGACACGTAAAATTTCGATGTTTTTAGACAAAATGGTGCCGAAAATTAAACACTAACCTAAGTGGTATATATGTTTGTAGTCTACTCTTCAATACCTTTCATTTGATACCCCACTTCAAAATTTTGAGGAGGGAGGAGGGGGGGGGGACGCACCCCCTCAAGAGGGGGGAACTTTACTGTTTCTTATTACTACGCCCCTTAAGAGCGTTTTTACAAAGTTTCAAAACTTTATAAATTATTTCCTCCATTGGCTGATTTTTTTACTAATTTGCCTGGACTATCTCGTCTTCTCTGAAGTTTAAATCAGAGTAAACTTATAATTTACATTTAAATCAAATTATAATTATTATTAACACTGGGAGACATACAGAGAAAAATAGACTCCAGCACCGGGACTTGAACCACGGGCCTCCTATATTTCCAGTATAGAAGCTGTAAAAGTGGTTCAAGTCTGGAAGGAGTCTATTTTTCTCTGTCTGTCTCCCAGTGTTAATAATAATTATAATTTGATTTAAATTAAAATTTAAACTTTCCATAGTATGAATACTACCAAAAAATTAAAAATTGAACTTATAATTTACATTTTCAGAGAAGTTTTAAACATATTAATAAGATACCACAAAAAAACCTTTACTTTTTGCAAGTAGTTGCAGCATAGTGCTATAAGGTTTTCAAAAATGTTTAATTTAGTTATTATAATTTTCTTCTGTTTTTTATAAGGGGAGTAACAGTGTAAAGAAGTACATTCTGTACTCCTTACTATATTGTTACTCCCTTGTTTTTTTTTATAAGGGAATAACAGTCTAAAGATGTGCCATGTAAATTATACCTTTTTAAAAAGGAAATCAATAAAAATGTCATTGATGCAGTTCTCTTATTCTTATTTACTTTTGGATTGATGCTCCAATTGTAAAGTTTTTTAAGGGGCATTTGAAGATTACCTATTTTTAGGAATTCCAAAGGAGTAAAATCCATGTGTCTCTTATAATTTTTAAAAAGTTACAGACAAATAANATACAGTGGAAGCTCACTTATCCAGTAACTTTGAGACAACTCATGATCAGATAAAAAAATGACCAGTTATCATATCCATTACATGTCCATTGTTGTAAAAGCCTTTTGACTGGTGTAGGCCCACCATAGGCTGTTGAACAACAGATTTAGTTAGTTAATGTTATATAGTTAAGAAAATAGTCATAAGAATAAAAATAAATATACATGTATATAATTACAAAACCGCTTTTGTAATTGAATAGACAATTTAATTACTAATAACTAGTTGTAATTGATAGACAAATAATTAAAAAGGCACATATCCATCACATAGATACACACACACACACATATACATATAAATATAAAATAAATATACATGTATATATATAAATATAAATACATTTGATTGTATGTACTACAAAATGTAGGTGTTGACTAATACATTCATTAAACAGTGATAAAAAGACCTTATACCAGTATGATCTGTAATAATGTCTGTTATCGAACGGGACTAAAAACCCAAAGAAAAAAAAAAAAATAAATAAAATAAATAATGTCTGTTATAATTTTTTGTTTTTTATGTGGGTTGATCAAGGGTAATAAATATAAAATTTAACTAAGGTGAATCATTCAAACTTGGCTATATTTCGCCCCACTCCGGGGCATATTCATGCCTTAGATGAAGAAGTATGGATCGCTATGTTTAAAACAATTTGATAAGAAGAACAAAAAAAAATTATATATAGACCACATAGTGTTACCAGCCAGTTAAACCAAGACTGAATAATAGGGCTTCTACTGTATAAATATATATTACAAATCTGTTGCTGGTTTGTATTTTTCTGTTTGCTTTTGTGGTTATTGCTATAGATATATTTTTAGTTCTCATTTCAACTTTGGTGTTGTGTATTACAATTTCTATTTATTATTATGATTTTATAATTATCACTGTCTTATTTATTATTTTTGTTAAATTAACTTTTGTTATTCTTTTAGTTATTTTGGTTTTGATCAAGGTTTTTTTGTAGAAACTTTGTTCTACGAAGCAATTTTTACTTTCTTATATAAAGAGGTAGTATTGTGATGGGGTGAAAATTTGATAAACTTACATTTTTTGAGGTCTCCTGAGTAAAAAAAGGTTTTTTTTTTATAAAAAAAAAAGTCTGTGTAGACGCCTGCAGCCAAACCTACTGGACCAATTTTGAAAAAATTTGGCATACATATGTAGAAAAATCATAACCAGAGGCGAAATCGAGACATGAATTTTAACTCCGAAGTTGGGGGTGTTCCCTCCCAAAAAGTCTGAAATAGTGAAAAAAAATATTTCTCAAAAACTGTTCTGACAATTTTGATTAAAAAATTTGAAAATTGTAGTCCATTTAAATACAAATTAAATTATATAAGCCTTTTTCCCGGGAAAAATCTATTTACTGAGAAAATAGCTTTAAGCATTGATGAAGAGAGGCCAGGTTCGATTCTCCGCCGAGGAGAAGTTATTTTTATGATTAATTGTGTTGAAATGTTTGTGTATAAAAACATGAAAACTAATAAATGGAAACTACTGGGCTAAGTAATTATCCGTTCACGCGATCACGCGCAACGACCGCGTAAAGGTGAACTTCTAATTTAAAATTGGAATTTTAGGTTAGGAAAAAAAACTTCATCTATACAATGAAACAAACATTTTTAAACAATTTTTTAGTAAAACCAACAGCGCACCCCTATGATGGGTTAAAGATCGCTAAAAAAACTGTTGATATATTTTAAACAATAACAATATAACAATAAAGTAACATAACATTAATGTTAATATATCAATAAAGTATATGATACGATGCGAGGAAGCTATATGCCACACTAATTGCCAGTCTTTTTTTTTTTTAACTCAAAACCAAAAATGACTACTATCTTAACTTTTTATTGCTTTAGTGACAGTTATTTTTGTATCTCTGTACTTTTCATGTTATTTTATAGTTTAATCATTATTTCATTTATCTATTGCTTGATCTTTATGCTTGCATCTGCTTGTTTACTTTTTGTATGCCGTAGTTTTTAGTTTGTGTTATGATAGCATGTTATTTAAACTTTGTTAGTTTTATTTATTTATTAATACTCATTACCATTATAAAAAAACTGGGAAAATTATTACATGAATACTTGTAATAAATATTTATTGTTGTGCCAATATTTGAATTATTAATAATGTTGATCATTATCTAGTTTTATAGTTATTATTTATATTTTATTTATTGATTTTTTGATATGTATTCTTAACTGGTGAGATGTTGAGAAGTTGTAAAGAGCTGTTTATGCCCTTGCCCCTTGTGGGATGTCGTACCATAATATGTTTTATTTTGTTAGAGTGGGCTGATTTCGATTTTATTTTTAATTTAATTCAATTCTTTCTTCTTAGAAAGAATCATTCATTTTTAGTTTTGAACGAACGATAAAACACTTTTACTGAAATGCATTACTTTACACCAAACAACTATTAAACAACTATACTAATTTAAAAAAATTGTTACATTCTTTAAATTTGTTGCTTTTTTTTCTTTTAAGAAATTTAAACTGATTACAATTTGTTACATTATAGTTATGTTTAAAATTTGATGGAAATTAACTTTATCAATATATTTTATTTGACTGTGCTGTTGTAATGTATTTGTATGTGCATGTATTTAGACTATTGTTTAATAGACTGTAGAGTAGTGCTATGTTGCTTGCTTCTTTATTTATTCTTCCTTCTATCTTTTTTTCCATTTCTGTCTTATTTCTTAAAATATACCTTTAGCAAATTGGTAAATAATAGCTATGTTATCATTGAAATAAGAATTTTAATTTTTTATTTTATTTGATAAGAGAAAACACTTTTTTTTAAATTAGATTATGGAACATAATTTTCCTGATTATTTAGTATTAATCTATGCTGTGATACATTCGGCCAAGTATAACTATTTCTGATAGTAAATAATTTAGCTCTAAAATTCTGTGGATTTTGCAAAAACAGCATTAATCAGAAAATATATTTGGGCAAATCTTAGTTCATGATAATATTAACTTTTTGTTGTATGCTGTATGCTATATTAAATTTTATAATATAATATAAATGTGAGCTTCTAAATACATTATCAAAACAGCAGAGGAAAATGAGTTGATAAAAATAAAATTATTTCTTAGTTTTAAAATTTGGAACTTTTTTAAACTTATTAAATCAAATTTAAAGAGAAAACTGAATTTAATAAAAATGAATTACTGATAATGAACTGGTGGACTTGATTATCAGCTATTGACTTAATTTAATTAGCTAAATAATCAGTTTTACTCTTTGAATTTTAAGTTCCAAAATATATTAGTTAACTACTTAAAAAATAAATGAACATCTAGAAACTGATTGATTTTGGCTAAAAGAACTAGAAAACCATTTGATTGATTTTTATTGGAGAATATATTGTGAAACACGTGACAGGACTTAAGATTAAGAAGACATTATGGTAAGTTAAAAATATTTAGCAACTCTTATTGTGTGAAGGGAGAAAAATCTTATTTGTTTGGAAATTCTTTGGTTATTTTTAAACAAAGGATTAAAACAGAGCAACTTTGTAAATTGTAGCTCTTTTATTATGGGTGACCTAGAATGGCAATAGAAGTGTTTTGAGATTTCATAGGGATCTAGTGAAAGCACATGGTTTTAAAATTAATTTATAAAAGGGAAAGTATTTTTAATATTAATAAATTATATTATTTACTTTTGTTAAATGAATTTTTGTAATAAAAGTCTTTGATGTTTGATTTGATTCTGTTTTAGAATAAAGAGGATGTCGGAGAGTCCAGTGTGTTCAATAAGGACAATCGAATCACAGAACTTGAAACAGAAGTCAGTGTTTTGAAAGAAAAATTGTCTACCATTAGTTTCGGTCTAACTCAAGAGAGTTCGGCACTTACTGACCTTTCTTTGCTACGTCTCGAACTGGAATCTAAAAACTGTGAAATTGAAAATCTAAATGAAGAGTTGAAAAAGAGAACGTTTAATCTTCAAGAATTAGTTAACAAGGAGCTCTGGGATAAAAATCGTGAAATTGAAAAACTGAATCAAACTTTAGATAGAAAACAAGTTGAATTTAACTCGTTAAGGCAGGAACTCAGTTTAAAAAATCATGAACTTATTAAATTACAGGAAGAATTGAAGAAATCTCAGTGTATCGAAGATCTCACAAGTAATTCAGAGCATAAAGAAAATACAAATCCAAACTTACCTCTGACAGCTGTTGTCGATGAAAAACTCAAAAACGAATTGAAGATTTCAATCGAAGATAATAACAAGTTAAAAGAAGAAATTGAATGTCTCAATAAGAAGTTCAATGAACAATCATCTTCTTGTCTATCGCTCAAAGAAGACTGTAAAAAGTGGAGAGAAAGTGCTGAGGAATCTGAGAAGAATCGTAAGGAGTTAATCAATGCCTGCACACTATTAACAACGAGGTTGGAAGAGTTATCGACATTCTTAGAATCCCTTCTACCCCTTCTCGGAAGTAAGAAGAGACGAATGTTGCAACAAGCTATCGATAGAAGTAGAGAAATGTCTCGATCATTTTCATTTATGGATCAAAGTAATCTATCTATATCTATTCCTCTTCTTCCTGATGTGTCTCAAGTAGATTTCTGTTCCGGCGATGAAACATTACCTCCTTTGGGTGATAAAGCTGTGCCTTCGGATAACGATGAAGTTGCAAGATTGAGAAATCAGGTGGAATCTTTGGTCGAGAGATTGAGGAAAAAAGAAACAACTCCTGAAAAGAGCAAGATCGTAAACATGGCTGGTGTTTGGTCCTTGGAAGGTGACGAGAGATTGGAAGATATCAGTGAAGGTAGTGTTATTTCTAATGTAATACAGTATGATGTTGTCCATTACGAATGATAATCAATGAGAATACATAATTTCATTTTCTTGTTAAGGTTCAATGTTGGACAGCCTAAGTGAGTTCAGCGATGCAAAGCGCACACCAGTTCGTCAGCGAGCTTCCTTAGCCATAGTGACCCATCCAGCTGTTGAATCACCTCCTCTTATACCACCTCAGCACTGTCTTTCTGAATCTGATGGAGGCTGGTCGGAGCCAGATCGTAACGTGTCTAAGGAGAGAATCGGAATTAGAGATGTAACTCCACAAAAACCACCCAACTCTAGTGAAGAATCAGTCAGGTCCAATAGAAAATCACCATCAGGTTAGTTTTCACTTTCTATTTGTATGGTTAAAATTTAGAAAAAAAGTTTATATAATTCTAGTAACTCTTCCAAAAAGAATATAATTCTAATCTAATTTTATTTAGATATATTTGTCAATTTTTTTCAGATACAGACAATATCAAGTCTATTTAATAAATTCATTCTCTTTCTTCTTCAATGTTAGTTAGTTTTTCCTTTTTTTAAGGTTTTATATTTGTAAATCTAGAAAAAATTTGGTCATAAAAATTAAAAATGGAACATTCTTCATCTCATCATAAAATGTATTGGTTTTTATTGTACACCTAAAGACACAGACCACTGAGGTGGAATTCAACCCTTGAACAAATCTGGGTTGGAGAACCAAAATCTTTACATTTGAGTGGAGTATTGGTTGGTGTACCATGTCTCATATCTCAATTTTTATTGAAGCAAGAAGGACAACCTTCAAGGCCCTGGAAAAACCTTCTCTAGGCTGAAAACTGGTGGGACTAAGGCTGTCCGCACCTAAGCAACTCAAAACAAACTCAACTGGAAACTCCAGTCATTTTTGAGTTGACAGAAAGCAAACCCAGTTTGTAATGAGTTGCTCCGTGTGCGGTGTGCCATTCAATTACACAGGTTGAAACTCATAGTCAACTGGTTGGTGATTTGAGTTTGTAATCAGTTTG
>KZ653357.1:57960-77342 GCA_001010745.2 Gerris buenoi
AGTGAAAAAAAAAAAAAAATAATAAAAAAAAAATAAATAAATAAATAAATATATATTCTTAAGAATCAATGTATGTAAAATGTATTAATTTTACACACCAAGAATTTTTTTATGGCTCCAAGAAAATTGCTCTTTATCTTCTTTCTGTTCTAATTCTTGCTTTAAACTGCTAACAAGATTTGAAGCAAAATGTAGAAAACAAAGTATTTTTTCATTAGAGTTTTTAAAACCAAATTGTTCACACACACAGTCATTTGTTAACCAAGGTTATACTGTAATAACAAAAAATTGTTAAAAAGGACTTTAAGAAGTGAAAAAAGGAATTTTAAGGAGTGCAAAAGATGATCCATCCACCCTGGGAGTATTAATAATTCTGGTAAACAATGAGCATGAATGCATTTTCACCATTTCCTTAAATTACATTCAAAGCAATTGACCATGAATTAGTTTCATTATTTCCCCGAAAGTACACTGTCCTAACATACCCTGAAACCTGCATGCTTACTCCAGCAAAGGTCTAGTAGTCTAATGGGATATTATGTTGATATTACTGAATTAGAGGTTTCATTGAGATATAATGGAACTTACTTACAATTCGTAGACAATCAACAGTACTAGGAGTGCATGCTTATAAAATTATTAAACAAAAGGTAAAATTAATCATTTAATTTACTGAGCCACAATAATAAGGGACTGAAGCAGTTTGACAAATTTATTAGGTTAATTTTTTTAATCCAGTATTATGGTAAATCCTGATATTTTCACACGACGTTTTATAGGAGTTTTTTTTTTTTTATTAGAGAGGCATAAAACCATTTAAATATTTTGAAATATACTTAAAAAATATGCCTTTGTAAAGATGCCAATAAATTAGCTAGGGCGCCAAAAATGTTACAAGAATAGAAAAAAAATGGTTTTTATACTTAAAAAATCTGATTCGCAATTTTACCATTGGAGTGAAGATATGTGCTGATTTAGATGTGGACTTCAATAATTTATTTATGTTTAATAAGAAGTGAAGAAAATTCTATTTATAGAAAACAAAATATTAATTGTTAAATCTGTGTAAATTATCACCTGACCAGCAATGGCATCTACTTTTCTTTTTCTTTTTTTTAAGGAAATCAAATGTGTTTAGTATAAATCTTATTTAGGTAATTTACATTTAGTCCAGTCAATATAGGTTTTTTCTTCGGAATAATTTTAAGCCACGATTTTTTTTCACAGAGAGCTTTGTTATGCCATTGCAATTAATACCTGAAAAGTCCCCAACTTTTTTATGTACGCTTCCCTCTTTTTTAGAGGGGGGGAGGAGGGGGGTAAAATTTAAAGGACTTTAGCTAAGCAAGTGGGGTATCATTTTCTATGCATTTTTTTACGCTGAATCGATTAAAACAAGAATCAAGTCGATACGACCTATAGTTTGGAAGATATAAGGGGTTTTATGTATAAAGAAAATCAAATATTTTAATGTACACCTCCTAGGGTTATCACTAGAAATTAATTTTCGATTTTTTCTCCAGGGACCTTCCTAAAAGTTTCCAATTGGCTAAAAAAATTCTTGTCTTATTACATTAAAATATTTGAGTTTTTTATACATAAAACCCCTTATATCTTCTAAACTATAGGTCGCATCGACTTGATTCTTGTTTTAATCGATTCAGGGTAAAAAAGTGCAAAGAAAATGATACCCCATTTGCTTAGCTAAAGTCCTTTAAATTTTATATATCCTTTTTTTTTAAATATATAAAAGCAAAATAAATAAATAATGTTTAAAACAGATAGGTTTAAATCACTTGGTCTTAATTAGACAACCATGTGTGGTCAGTCAGTGAAAAAAAACATGACATAATTTAGAGTTATATAAAATTAGACAACTAAAAAATAAATAACTTGTAGAAAGGTAAACAAAAGAACTCATTTAAAAGTGTATCACTTCTTCAATTTTGTATTAGAGTTGGTGAAACCAGTTATCCTGAGGTTTTTAATATTATATATAGGCTGGAAAAGCCTCATCATATTTATGGTACAGTAATAGAGCAGAATAGGATAGTCAATGATCAGAATGATGGTAGTCAATATAAGGTTTGTTCCAACCACACTTCAAACTAGTTTGAAACTACGATGCATGCGCATCTAACTAAAATTGAACTCCTGTTGCTAAAGCGCATGCGTCGGACAGTTTCAAACCAGTTTGAAGTGTGGTAAGAACAAACCTATAATGGCATAGTTTCCATCACTAAAATTGTAATTAAGTCCTGTCACGTAGGTCCCGTCCAAATCCTTGTTTACACATAATCCTTCAAAATACACATAATAGTGTGCAAAAGCCCTCTCCTGAGCTTTTGTGCTGAGAATTTTGTTTAGGTTTTAAAAACAGAACTCTAATAATCCAATAATAGTTCTATTTTGTTGATATGGAAATAGGTAATGATCACACAGAAAAATAGTGGAATGTCATATTTACGTTAAAATCAGCAAATGGCATTTTAAAGTTTGGAGCATCATTAAAAATTAATAAAACCTCAAATAAGAAGGTTTTAGTTATGGAACATTTTTACATTATTTCAAGATCATTAAATTCTACTCATTCAGCTGAACAATGTGATATGTTCGTATTATTTTTGATAAAAATGTGGCATTCCACTTTTTTCCAGTGGACTCTTCATTTGTATCCAAAGGCTTTAGGTCCTCTTACTTTATCTTTAACCAAAATCTAAATATCTTCAGTAATATGGTTTAGTTATTTGGTTACCTCTAGGTCATTTTATTTTAATTCATTTGTTACTCTGTTAATTATTGTTATTAGTTATTTTTAATTAGTTATACATTTGAAAAATTTGTAGGCGACAATCAGTCTGAAGTATTTTTAATGTTATGTATGACGGAACCCATTAACTTTTGTAAATTCAAATTGACTTTATGTATCAGATAAGATAAAACTTTCCTTATGATAGGCATGCATATGCTCCGGAGAGGGACGAAATTTAACCATAATGAAAATTGAACTTATTCTTTTAGAACAAATACTATAACATATGTATCTCTAGTTATCACATTAATAGCTATGTGGTTTACTGTTTGCGCAAAAAATATTTATATTTAAAGGGACATAAAAATGTATCTTATGTACAGTATATTACCATAACTTAGAGTTTCTTGTCAAAAATTCCACAAATAGCTAATGTTGATGAAAAACCACAAATAGCTATGTTGATGTTTGGTTTTTTAACAATTTCTTGAGTTTTATTTACTGTAATTTCCCTTAACATATTTGTAAAAAAAATATGGTTGTAAAAATTTAATTGATCCAATTAAATATCCAACAATTTGTATTTTTATACTTACCTTCAACTCTTTTTAATGTTAAATTTACTCTAATCCCTGCATAATTGCATAGTTCCTTTACCAAATGGAATTACGTACTGAAATGTACCCATTTTTATTATCATTATCTGTGGACAGAGAATCATAATCAAGAAATAGAATTATTTTTATAGAGAACAGTGAACAGTAGAACCTAATTATAACAAAATTATTAACCTAATTAAATTAAAGCTGTGTCGAAATGAAATGCATGCATTATGGATAAAAAAAAAAATGTTTAAAGTGATCTCAAGAGAGGATAAGCCAAGTTTAAATATATGAATACAGTAGAACCTCATTAGGGCTAGTGGTTGTTCATTTTAATGGAAGTTCATTTATATCAATTAATTATATTTTAAATTATTATGCCAACGGGTGTACATCAATGAAAAGTGTTTATTTTACATAAAATAAAATACAGCCTTTAACATCGGTCTAATTGAAAGATGTGTACTTATACACGGCATTAGTCTTTAGAACAAGAAGGTATTAGTTCATGTTAATGGCTTTCATTCATTGGTTTGAGATATAATTTATTCTCTGCTGGGATAAATAAATTGACGGAGGTGCCATACCTTTATTATTATGTGTATTATATGCGATAATCATTATGAGCTTCTACTGTCCTTTCATTTTTTTATGTATTTCATTTTTTTGCAATCCACATTCTATGCTAAAAGTCAGTTTTGATTGTTTGCCATTTGGAACCCTGCCATCAGACTAAATTATTAAGATCTAGTGGTGTGTTTTTTTTTTTTTGTTTTTTTTGAGAGAAAAAAAAAGAATCATATGCCAATTATGTGATGCATGGATTAATAAAAAAAAAAAAAGATCCACCATTTTGTATAAAAACAAGAGATAATAATGTTTTACTAATGAATAAACTCAGACTAGCCCTTTTTGACCTCTTTTGTTATAATTATGAAATACAGTCTGTATATGCATGTTCTGTATGATGGACAACATTATATTATATATTTTTTTTTCTTGGTAAGGCATTAATTTTAAAAGGTGCCATGGCCAAAGGCCAATTTGGATATAAATACTTATTTACTAAATAAGTTTATATTACGTATATGTTTTGTTTCAAGTGTATATTTAAAATTAATTAAAATGGTGTTTTGTTCATAGTTATTACTACTAAATGAATTTGGATAAAAAATGTGCCACTAAATTACATTTAAAACTTATTCTGAACTGTATCATTTCAGGCTGAGAATTGGAATATTTGAATTTAGTTTTAGTTTCAAAGTTTTAGTTATTTTTTTTCTTTTATTGAATTAATTATCAATTATGAAATTGTTCATGCTTGGTAAAGGGCCATTCCTCTCGGCCAGCATGGATGAGATGTTATCCATCTATATATTTCTTCATCTTTCACTTCTTGCATCCTAGACTTATTGAGTCATCCTTAGGTTGACCATTCTTTGAGCGTGGCCAAACCATCATAACTGGGCGTTTTCCACTGTGTGCAGGATAGTTTGAACCTTTAAACTGAGTCTTATTGTGGAATTTCTGATCCAATATCTTCGTGATTTGCCAGCTGCTCTCCTCGAGTAGTATTTGTCTACGATATGATGATTTAGAAATCTCTTGCCTTAAGTTCTTTGGTTCAGATATCTACTGATCTCTTGAGCTTTTCATCTGTCTCTCCTACATAGACTGGATTATCAGAAAACACCATCGGGTTCCACTGTGTAATAATAATAAAAAAAAAAAAATAGCTGAGGATAAAATTTGCTGATTTTCAATTACATGATTAATTTTGCTTTTGGAGTTTTATTTATTATGATTAAGTTGTGCAGAGTCCTGGTAGAAACGACTAACTTTATATTTTATTTTATTCTATTTCAGTGTCCTGAAATCAACGAGCTATCAGAAAAGATAAAAGAGATGTCAGTTCAACTAGAAAGCAGCTGTAGAAGGTGTCTTGAACTGGAGGAGAAATGCTTCAGCGTCGAAGGAGATAGGAAAGGGCTAGAACTGAAGCTAGCTGAGAATGAAGACAGGATAAGAGCTTTAGAGAATGAGTTAGAACAAGCGCTTTCTTCACTCAGGGAAAAAGACAATTATATGTTGGAGAGACAGTGCGCTTTACTGGAGGCTAATAATAACAACATCTTGCTCAATGCTAAACTTGAAACAATCACTGAAAACCTTAATATCAAGCAGGTTAGTCTTGTTATTCAACTTTACAGTTTGGATTTTCCTTGTTATACTTGGAGGGATTTATTCCTCTCTAAAAAAGTAAATGTAGTAACAACTAAAGTAACTAAAATTAGTTAATGTTTCCAATTTTTATTAAGAAAAATAAAATCTATTAAAGCATTATGATTCGTTGTTTTGTCTGAGATTTTGTGGTATAACTTCATAAAAAGTATGAGAGAGGTTACTAAAACAAGTGACACTAATATTGTTTTAATAGCCTCACTAAGTCAGTCACAATTTAGACACTATTGCATGCAACTCAATCAAAATTCTTATATTGTGAGCCATTTCTTCAAATGATTTTTTCATTTACTTTACTATTAAAATGTTGATTTAAATCTAAAATCACGAAAACTAGAACTAAGTTTGTGTCTATTTAGTTTCAAGCTATATTGACAATAGAAAGGGGTAAGGGTGGTGTGGAGATATTGATTTTAGTTAGTGGTAAAACAGAGGAATTTCACAAAGGTTGATGAGATTAGGGTAAGATATTTTTATGACAAAACAACAAGTAGAAATGTTAGGATTACGATTGACCACCTGAGGGCCATACCCCTCTACTAGTGGCATTTTTGTTTGCCTTGCAGGCCGGACTTTCTAAACTTCCAAATTTTTAGCTCTAATAGGCTTCCCACCCCATTTTTTGATTTTCCTGTGCCGTTACAAAATCAATTCTCGTCCCAAACAGAGTTTAGGGTATTATCTTATTCTTTAACTTTTTGAACTGAGAGAAGCTCATGGCACTACGGTAATATTTCTTTTGCCTTCTTGATAATGATTTATTCTAGAGACTAACCCAATTATATAAATTTCTTCCTCTTTTCCTCTTAGGTAAAGTGCTAAATTTGAAAATTTACTATGTTAATAGGAGCAGTTGGAGAAGTACGAGAGGGAAAGTTCTGAAAAAGATGAGAAAGCTAAAGAAATGTACCGAGAAATGGAAGAACTCAGGAAGCAGTCTGAAGAATTTGAAACTCAACTCAAAAGCAAACTCGAAACTTGTCAACATGAAGTTGAAGAAGCTGTGGCTCGAAGACTTGAAACAGAGAGGAGACTTATTGAGAGCTACGAACTTCAAACTGAACTTAGGACGAGGCTAGATCAGGAAATACTAAGATCTAAAGATCTCGAAAATCAGTTTAAGGTATTTTATTAATTTATTTTGTAATTCTCACACATTTTATTTTTATTAGTTTACAATCGCCAAAAACCTAACTAACTCAACATTTTGTAGAGTCAAAACAAAGGTGTTTTTCATTTCAACTTGGTTAAAGATCTCTGCATGCATTTTTCAGCGTATAATGGTGATGGTTAGATACTTTTTCTTTTTCTTTTCCAAAAGAAAACCAATTATTTTTAATGAATGTGGCATTCCTTAGTGAGTGGTTACTAAAATGACTTCTTATTTTCAACTCAAAATGAAAAGGATGTGTACTACACTGTCTTAGATTTTGTTGTCAGGACTTTGATAACAAATCATCCTCTATAGTTTAAATCATGATCTATTCATCCTCTATAGCTTTCATTATATATTCCCTAAAGAAATAATCCTCTATTAGATTTTAATAGAACTCTTAACACTCAGCCAATACAGCTAAGATTCTTGGAAAAATGTCATCTAAATATTATTTTAACTGGACTTTGGGTCTTTAATTTTACAATTTTTACCATTAAACAAAAAATAATTATTAACGATTATTTGATTATTTTTAAAACAAAAAATAATTATTAACGACATAAGAAATAAATAAAGTAAAACAATAATGCTAATTGAAGTCTTGCACACTTTTAAGTAGTTTTTAACTATTTACCTTACCTTAATTCTTATCAAAGAAGTTAAATTGGAAATAAAAGTATGGGTCAATCAACTAAAAAGTAATTGTAGCATTAGATAACGTTAACAAAGGTACTGATGTAATTTCTTAAATTAAGATTTATATTTGCTAACTTACCTTTAGACTATTATTAGATCAACTCCACTAAACTTCCCTTAATGTCTTAATTTTTATATTTTACTTTAACTTGATGTACACTCTCCTGTATTTTATTTTTGCATATTAACAATAAAATAAAATATTAAATTTAGTTAATCAAGCTCTGAAATATAACAATTATATTAATATTTGTTAAGCTGTCACACATTTTAATATTTAAATGCAATATGATTAGAAGTAATTAGTTCTATGAAATGTGAGAGTTCGTCCTTAAAAATTAAATATAAATTTACAGGAAAGGATAGAGGACGATTAAGTTATTGTTCTTATATTCATTTGCAGTTGCAAATGACTTTATAATCATGATCAACTAACTCCCTTGAGAATGATTTCTATAATGGGTTTGAAACATCGGAATCCACAACCCCTCTGATCCAGTCTTCTTCAGTGGATTTAAATTTATTTAACTCTGGTTGCAGAAAACCTAGGCTATAGAATTGTTTCTTGGATTTTCAATATATTTTTACCTGTCAAGAATATATGCAGTAGGACCAGGATTTAATATTTATAATATTTATATAGGTTTATTCCTATTTTAGTTTTTATGTATTTATAATAATATAGTGAACCCCCATTAGGTACTGTCTTGTTTTTCTGGTGAAATCCACATCACCAAGGGTTTAAAAAAATATATATTTTACAAGTCACAAAGCCATAGATATTTTTTACGTAATGTGGGTCTGTCATGTTACAGTTAGTTTAATCACAAAAATTTAATTTTTATAATTCATAACTTAAAAAAAAAATGCATTTATCAAGTTCCTTTTGAGGTTCAAAATGAACTTTTGAAACTCTAATTTTTCAAACAAGTACTACAACAAGATAAAACAAGCAATATTCCCGTTTATGTCATATATATTGAGGGGAAAGTATCAGATAGATTTTTTTAAGGATTATTCTTATAGAGTGTTTCTTATCAAACAAACACCATAACAAGATAAAGAAAGCAGTATTACTTCAAGCAGAATCAATTGTAACCACTGACTGAGTTTTATCATATATTATAGTCTAAGGTAATATGATATATTATTATTATGATATATCATTTAGAGGTAAAAGGTTCATGTAAGGTTTGCATAGTATAATACTGGTATAATTTTGGGATGGTATTAGCGTGAGGAGAGGAGCTGGAGAAGGAGAATGTCTGATAACGAAGCTCTCCGTGCTGAACGGGAAGGAGAATTGCGGAGGAAACTGGATGCAGCCGTACTCACTACGTCGGAAGCAGTGCTTGAAAGAACCAGGCTGGCCAACGACAAGCTTAGACTACAGCAGGATCTCAGGGCAAAAGAAACCACAAACTTCTCTGTACTAATACATTTTATTTATTATATTATTAACCGATATTTTAAGATTAGTCAAATTACATTATTCTTAGTGTAACTCACTTCTAAAATAATAGATTTTATGTACATTGGAACCTTATTATAACGAGCTAATAGGGGCTAAGGGTTGTCCGTTATAATGAAAGTCCAGTATGGAACAAATAATTATTAAAAATAATATTGAAAAAGTGTGTACATCAATGAAAATACAGTAGTTATCTACAAAATGTGTTTATGATATGTATATGAAATAAAAGAAAACCTTAAACATAGGTTTAATAAGCGATAGTTGATTAATAATAAACAAAACATAACCAGATGCAGCAATTGGCGGCTATTTGAGATATTTCATTCGAACTTGTCAGGTGCTAGTATTAAAAGGTTATTTCTTTGAATCCAGACAATAACTCGTCTCGCTTGGAAATACAAATGAAAATTACCTTTTTTTTATTATGTGTAGAGACGTTCTTTATTTGAGGTTCTACTGCATTGATGATCAATCTTATTATCAATAATTAATTTAACTAACTAATAATTTAGCTATTAAAGTATTTAAAACCACTATTATTAAAAACATTTGCTACTCAGGTCTAACTATAAAATAATAAAATTTTATATTATACTTCATGGCCAAAATAGCTTATACAGTAGAATCTCATTAAAATGAAACCTATTTATTGCAGATATCACTTGTAATGGACATGTAAATAAATTATAAGACCCATTAAATAAAGGTATGACACCTCCGTCATTTATTCATTCAAGAAATAAGAAGCATCTAACCCAGCAAGCAGAAAATAAATGATTTTTTCAAACCAATGAATGAAAGCCATTAACATGAACTAGTACCTTCTTGTTCTAAAGACTAATGCCGTGTATAAGTACACATCTTTCAATTAAACCTATGTTAAAAGCTGTATTTTATTTTATGTATAATAAGCACTTTTTGCAGTTAACTACCATTCTTTCATTGATGTAGATTTTGAATTGTTATTTTTTTTAAATAATTATTTGTTATAAAGTGGACTTTCTTTAAAACATACAACCTTTAACCCCAAATATTCCTTTATGAATGAGTTTCTACTGTATATTTATAAAATTGAATCATCTCTTAAGATTATTGCACTTACTTTTTTTTCCATAATGCATGCATTTCATTTTGACACTGCTTTAATTTAATTAGCATGAGCTCTACTTGTTATAAATAGCTTATTTATTTTAGAAGTTAATTGTTCCATTTTAGCTTTTATTTTATTTATTTATTTATTTGTGTTATTTAATTTTTTAAACTTGCCTTCTTTATTACTATAGTTTTTATTTAATCTGGTCTATTTGTTCAAAAATACATAACTTATTAAGAAAGATTTCTTTCTGCTGTCCTCTTTTTAGGGTTTCGTTGGTAAAACCAAAAAAAAGAAACCCTTATAGTATCGTTCCTGTGTCCGTCTGTCACTCTGTACGGTTCCAATAACTTTTGAACCAAAAGATATAAAAGCGTGAAACTTACCAGTATTAAAGATCGTTTTGACGCGCACACAGGAAAAATATANATATAGTTTTAAAAATTAATTTGTTCACTTTTTCTTACTATTATTTTTTTCCTTTTCCTCTTTTTTACTCCTACTTGTAAATGTTGTCAAAAAGTTGATTAAATTATTTGTATTATTTTATTGACGCATCCTTATATCGTCGGCATACATCGACTAAGTCCAAAATACTAGTTCTGAGATCGACATGGAAAGTTTTGTTAGCCTATTTGCTTTATTTATCTATTATTAGGAATGTCATAAGAACATCATAATTTTTGTAAAGGTAACCCACAATGTATAGACTTAGACTACCTAATAAAATTTGAATTTAATCTCATGTGATTTTCTGTAAAAAAAAATCTTTTTTGGAAGCATATCATGGACTTATTCGTGTTCTCCTGTTAACATGGACTTATCTTGTTTCACCTGTAGTAAAGGTAATAAACCCGTGTTCGAACCTAGCAATTAGGCCACTTATTTAGGCCCTTGTTCACTAGCATGAGATCAAACCCATGATCTCAAATTTGATTCTTATTTAAGTTTAATATCTGTTATTCTTATCATGTTTTTATTTCTTTGATTTAAGGTGACGTCACCAAACTTGAGGCTGAAAACGAGCATTTAAGGATGCACTTATTCAACACTCGTAAAGCTCTTGCCAATACACTAAGCCAGTTGACATCAGCCAATCAGAAAAAACGCCAAGTTGAAAGAGCTATCTGCAAGCAAATACACAAAACCCATTCAGTTCTTCAAAAAGCAAAAGTCAATTTTGAACAAGAGAATCATCCTCCGACTCAATAGTAGTATAAAGCAATGTTCGGCCATCATTACTTTATCTTTTATTTTTATTTTTTAAGATCTAATTAATTTAATTAGATCTAAGTTTTAAATAAATAAAGAAATTAGAACTATTTTATTTATTTATAAAATAAATTCATCTTCAAAGTCTACACAGTTACCTTTAAACTTTAAACTAACAAGTTTCAAAATTTCTCTATTAGCAGCTAAAGAAAAATTGCCTTAATTTCATCTTAGACATAGTGTCACTATGCATTGTAGAAAAAAATAAAAATAAATTAAGATAAGGGATTGTGTTTTTATAACATTTGTAATTAACTTTAATATTCCTGTTCTCAGATGAATGCAAACTTCTGGATATCATCAACAGGTAGATGTAACAACAACTGTTCACCAGATCTTGGTATAGAAAGTGATAATCACAGTTTGGCTGCTGGGAAAATGCCTAGTTTGGACCCTCTACCTCTTTCTGTCGCTAATGGTAATTTCAGTTTTATTATCGGTATAGTTTTATTCTAACCTAATGAGGGTCAATTTTTAAGTTTTTGGTAGTTTTCTTTCTACCGAAAGATTAAATTTCAAATAAATCAAATTACAATTATCAATAACTACGGGAGACATACAGAGAAAAATAGACTCTCTGGTAAAATAGGCGCTCTGGTAAGAAAATATCCGTCTCCTACAAGTCCTCGTTCTCCCAGACACACTCAAAGACTTCTATCTAATCCATCTTCTGATTATGTCTCCGATCAGGACAACCCTCCGTACCAGGTGAATTATTTTACTAGCCTGCATTATTCTTTATTATCATTAGTCATGTTAAATTTTATTTTTATGCTAATGATACAATTTTTGCTTCCAAGCTTACCAAAGGTGACAGAAGCATTGAGATCGTTGTGGAAAACAAACTTTTTTTCTCCAAATTAGAAAATTCCTAGTGCCTGTTTTTCGGTCTGCCCAACATTTTGATAAAATGTTGATGGTTGGTCATAACTAGCCCATTGTTCATCTCTTATAAGTTTCAATCTTCTCTGTTCATTGGTTTCTTTTCCATATGAGCACAAAGTTTTTTTTTATAGCTTGTCAAATTTAGCCAACAGATTCCCCCTCATAATTTCTGGTTTCCGTGAGAATTCACGCCTTACCAATTTATTTAAGTGTAAACATTGTTTCAAAAAAAAAAAAAAAAAAAAAAAAAAAAAAGCTAATATTGTTGGCACTATGCAAAACTCACGAATGTAAAAAATAAAAATCTAATGACCATGGTTGTTTGTTAGTTATGGATAGTTTTCTTTACTCTTTCTTATTTTTTATGAAGAAAGTTATGGTATTAATTAACAAATATTTGTTATATTCATATATATGTATAAATGTTCTCCACAAGGTCTTAGGTCTTCTGGGAATTCAATTCTAGAGCCTGTTGATTCAACTAATCCAACCATTTTATCTTATTGCCATGATCTTTTTCCTCCTCTTTTCCAATTTGCTTTAAGAATTGGCCTTTTAAAATGATATAAAATTAAATTCCTCTAAAAAAAAATTATAAGATTCTTATTTAATTATTTGAAAACAGTTTTTATTTGAATATATATATTTTAGTTGTAGTATTAAATTTAAAGTTTGAGTATTTACAAATTTTATTATTATGAAGGCGTTAAGATAGACTCCAGCATAGTATCCACTGCCACTGCAATCTAGATATTGTCTTTGTCAGTATTGATGAATATTTTTGGTTTGGGCCCATTTCCGAATATTCACAAAGAAAACTGCAAGTCTCTCGGTGGTCTAGAAGTTCTATGAAACCATACCTAAAAAATGAGCAACATGTTTGTGCTCACCTCTGCAAAAAAAATTAATCAATTTTGTTTAGCCAGTTTTGCGTCCATGAAGTCAGACAGATGGCGATACACACACACACACAGACAAAACTATGTATATAATAGATATTAACTAAGTAATTACTACTTAAGGTGATGAAGGAATTGGAGCATAGAATTGCTGNCCACATAAAGGAATATTTTATAATTAGTCCCAAATACTGTTAACATGGACTTATCTTGTTTCACCTGTAGTAAAAGCAGTATAAAGTTGTATCTTTGTGTGACTTGTTCATTTTAAATTACACTATTAATCAACATTAATACAGTATTTTAAAATTATATGATGTGAATTCAATTAATTTCTCCAGCCCTTATTCTACATTAGGAATATCATTAATTTTTTTAGTGGTTAAGAAGTATTAAGGCAACAAGTTGAATAATAACAAATAATTTTATTAACAAATGTAATAATTATTAGGTAAGTTTAAAAATGTACAAAAAACATTCCACATCTTCTTCACCTGAGTCGTCCTCAGTGTCCCTAGTGTTGGAAGATATAGGTAAATCTTTCAACCAGGGACGCAGTTGTTGAAGCAGATCATTTTTACCACGTTTACCATTAAGTTCGGTCAAAAAATAACAGTGAGCATCGCTGGGTTGATCTGTCTCGTAAATTGTAAAATTGTACAAGTTAATATTTCACGAATAATTGAGGAGACTAACAGAGGTGACGGTGTTTGTAGTACACTTTGAAAATCGCAGGTTATACTTATACATTTTTTCTGTTGAAGCCCATTTCTTGTCCTTGTCCTTCTCAATTTTTGACTGATTTTTTAGAATACATTTTTGAAATATTAAGGTTATAATCTAAGTACAAACGCTTTGTAGACTGTTGGGAAACGCTCAATGTGTGCCTTCACCCTATCTTTAATTTCTGTGGGGGAAGGGGGGGGGGCTTTGTTTTCTGACGGGTTGAGTTCTCTTCTGAAGCATTCACCATGCTGACCAAATTCGTTTATTCCCTCTGAATCGAAATTGCTTGAAAAAAAGATAAATAGCTGTGGATATCAAAATAATTAGACAATTTTTTAATAGATTTTTTGAATTTACTCAAAATAGTTGTAGAATGAAAATATTGATGATGATAATAATAAAAGATTCATTTACAAATACAAAATAGAATAATCTCGAAATAAAATATTCTTACTTACTTTAAAAGAAAATAAACAACAATTAAGTAACATTTCACAAAGAATTAATTATCTTTGTTTTTAAATTATTTATTCTCTTTTTATTATTTATTTTAATTTGATATTTTAATTGATTTAAGGTTTTTGGGAGCAACTAACCATCACATTTTTTTTTCTTGATTTATTTTATTTATATTAAAACTGATATTATTTAGAGCGAACAAAGTTGAGTTAAATTTAATATATGTATATATTATTTTTATTCGGAAAATAAACTTTGAACAATTGNAGATATAGGTAAATCTTTCAACCAGGGACGCAGTTGTTGAAGCAGATCATTTTTACCACGTTTACCATTAAGTTCGGTCAAAAAATAACAGTGAGCATCGCTGGGTTGATCTGTCTCGTAAATTGTAAAATTGTACAAGTTAATATTTCACGAATAATTGAGGAGACTAACAGAGGTGACGGTGTTTGTAGTACACTTTGAAAATCGCAGGTTATACTTATACATTTTTTCTGTTGAAGCCCATTTCTTGTCCTTGTCCTTCTCAATTTTTGACTGATTTTTTAGAATACATTTTTGAAATATTAAGGTTATAATCTAAGTACAAACGCTTTGTAGACTGTTGGGAAACGCTCAATGTGTGCCTTTACCCTATCTTTAATTTCTGTGGGGGGAAGGGGGGGGGGGCTTTGTTTTCTGACGGGTTGAGTTCTCTTCTGAAGCATTCACCATGCTGACCAAATTCGTTTATTCCCTGAAACGCTTCTAAGACAGGAGCACTGGAAATACACAACGAGCACTGGAAATACACAACGTTTTTAAGAAACATTTGTTACACACCTGGATCCTTTGACCATCCTTAGGAAAATACAACTTTTTAGAACTTGCCCTCAGTACTAGATTCCTTTCTTGGTTCTATGCTGAGGAGTGGTTGACTTCATATTCAGTAAAAACCTTTCATAAGAAGATTCCCGGTACAAAGAGCAAAGCTAGCAATGTTTCTGTCATCATCTGAGAATATATGACTGCCTTTATGACAGCAATCGGAGCAGTCTACAGATTTAGGCAACTTTGCAGACATCCTTGCACCTTTGGTGCTGTAGTAGTCCAGACCCATCTTCATCTTCTGTTTTTGGATACTCCTCTTCCAACCCGCAGGCTTTGAAGTTTTCCACCACTTTCTCAAGTGACTTTTTTCACTTTCGTCCTCCGCGCTGTTGTGGTCATTGTTTTCAAAGGCCTCTTCAAATGAAATTGGCTCATAGATAAATAATAATAATTTGACTGAATCATTGTTGTTGTCAGGTAAAATCAACTAAGTCCACACTACTAACATAAATTCTACTGGAGAAACTGAATAAGTCCACTGGTGGACTAAGGTGATTTCACCTGATGAACAATTCTACAAAATGGGACTTGTGAAATCTAAAAATATTAGATAACCTGTTAAATATAACCTTCTGGACAAAACTACTTACACTGTAAGATAGAGTAAAAAAATGTGAACTAGTGGTGTAAATATCTTGAAATGACAAAAAATGGACTTAGCCGGTTTCTCTTGTATGCCGACGATATGCTAAAACAAGATGTATTTGACTAATTTGACCCTTCATGGTAAAAGGTTGGGGACTGTTACATTATGACCTAAAAAAAATATATATAGGTTTAAATTGTGCCCTTAGCCATTAATGGTTGACACAAATGTTGTCAAAAAGTTGTATCATAAGGCAGGAACTGCTAGCTAAAGCAATCAAACATGGTACTAGCATCTAGTAATAGTTGTTATATAAGGGGGCCTTGGATTCTCGAGACTGCTCTCCTAACATTACTGTAAAACAGCATCGGGAGTGATCATGATGAGGGACCACCAGAAAAAAATTGAGGACCTTCTCAAAAGAGTTAGCGCTAGTAAGGTATTACCTATACAACCAAGAGCAAGATCAACTTATCTAAATTATCAAGTCAGTCATGGAGGTTCAATAAAAATGTATTATCCTAGAGAAAGGAAATTTGAAATGTCCAATTCCACCACACGTGTGTGAGGAGTTGTTTTTTCAACCCAGGTTTATTCAATGAAACTACATATTATGTACATATACCCCATATTCTATGTATCCGGGTGTAAAAACAACCCTTAGAAAATAATCAACCAAAAAACTTTTGTTATAGACTTAATAAAACACTTGTAAATGTATCATAGGCCAGGATTATCTAATTGATGGTGACATCAAGTAACCATCATAACAAAAGACTGGACAGGTTATAGCCTATAAAATTGTCAAAAGATAAAAAGTGACAAATTATGTGGCTAATTTTGTTAGGCTTCAAATGCAGATTCGGAAAAAATATTTCTTACTTTGCCTTCATCCTTGGAATGCCTTTATGAAGGCTTTAAAAAAAAAAAAAAAAAAAAAAAAAGCTCTTCAAGCTAGACATGGTTTGCCACTTTTTATCTTTGTAAAAGTGAACAATTTTCATGGGGTATATATATAACTAGAGTTCGGTTTTTGCATATAATTTGTTTATTGCTATAAGTGATTTTTCTTTACGAAATATGATATTTAGAAGGTAATAGCCCTCATAAAATTTAATTTTAAAATGCATATTTCCGGCATAAGTGTTTATTATTGCATATTTTTTTGGAATTTTCACTTAAATATTCTACTTCTTGAGACAAATTTCCACATAAAGGAATATTTTATAATTAGTCCCAAATATCTTTTGAAGGTACCATAACCTGTTGAGGATTATAGATTATTTACTGTCTAAAGGGGCACGTTATCCTGTATCAGTTAGGAAAAGGGGTTTACCAGTACCTAGTAGTTGGTACCCTGTGTAGGCTTGTTTTCTTATTTTTTGACTTAATCCAGGACAAAGTTTAAGCTACTGGCAACCATTCATAGACTATCATAGGATTATATCTGGAGTGGTTTAGTTACCCCAATGATTACACAATACGTGTTACCTTTCTTTTGGTTCGGTTAATTTGGCCATCCCGAAGATGACGAAGAGCGCCCTTATTACTAATCTTTGTGCCACTAAGTGGCACAAAGATTGGCATTCTTCAAAATGCATTACAGGGACCTTACAAACATTGAAAAACTGGAGACCTACAGTATAGAGCTTTCGAGAAGGCTGTAGCTCTTCTCGAAGGAGAACAGATGGGTTGTTCAGGTCCAATTTGGGTAGGACTTTGACAAAAAAAATAGACGCAGTTCTCCAACATAGTTCGGGCTGGACCACTGTGGAGCATGTCACCCATATCCTGGAAGGGGTGGAGTGCAGAGATGCACCTTATGATACCTTACCTCATTAGTAGCTGTTAATCATGATATTTAAAATAACAGACATAGAAATTGTTGATATTTCAGTAAGTGAGTCAGATTGATCTCATAATAAGGAATAAGTGCCTAGTTTAAAAGATGGTATTCTAGTGTTAAATAGTTTTTGTAGTATATTTTTTCTAGATGCTATACCTGACACGCATCTAAACCTGTAACCAAGGTTCAGCCATTTACTATAAACCTATCTTTAGGAGCTTTTGAGAAAAGAACTGCCGTCTGTTGATTGGGAGGTTGCGCTTTTTATAAAATCTTAAAATCCCATCACTGAGAATGCACCTCTAATTTACATTATTTTTTTTTTTTTACATTATTTTTAACGTTCTATTACTGTTTAATTGTAAATAAAATTTGTTGTAAAAGCGTTGTAAGTTCTTGGTCTTGGTTTATTATTAAGTGTATTTTTCTGATAGTTTATAGATGTTTAGGTCTTGTTTTAGATTATTATTGAAGCGAGCGTAAGCGAGCTTCTTACATTCAACGAAATATGCTTCTTGGATGTCTGTCTGTACGTCTGTAATGTTTACGCGTGCGACGATAACTTGAGTAAAAGTAGACCGATTGAGTTGAAATTTGGTATACATGTTCCTTTTACTAATACTCAGGCTAAGTTCGTTGGACAGCCTGATCCGTCCAAGAGTTCGCGCGCAATGCTCGCGTAAACGTGAGCTTGAAATTTAAAATTGGAATTTCAGGACGGGAAAAGATTCTATCACCACCTATTCGACGAGACGAACATTTTTTTCAAATAACATTTTTTAGTAAAACCAACAACGACACCGCTATGAGTTAATAAAGATCGCTAAAACTATTAAAGCGGACCTAAACGTTTAAAATAGAGAAAACAACCTTTTTACCGATATCTTACGTCCTAACGCAACGATTTTAACAAAACTTCATATACATCGTCTAAAGATCAATTGAAACAGGCATGAAAAATTTCAACTTGATACAAGCAGTAGTACTTGAGTTATGAAGTGATACTTTTTATAATAATTGAAAAGGCGATGCGTGGTTAGAGGAATAGTAAGAATGCAGGGTGGTTCCCTTACTACCAGTCGCTGTACTACTACTATACGCGTTATCTATCAACTCATGATTCATGATTATCTATTTTTTCAATATTCAATACGTATTTACTACTATACGCTCGCTTCAATGATAGAGCCACGCGATGCCTAGTTACTAGTCTTGTTTTGGATTTATAAAGGTATAAAAATGTTTAGGAATTCCACCCAATGTTTTAAGTTTACTTTTACTGGTTACTATTATGTTTCCTTTTCTTGGGTTCTTTTAAAGCAGGAGCGTCAACACCTTTTTTTAAAATGAGTAAATTATATTTAGGTCAAAATAATTATTGTTAATTTTTTTTTTTTTTTTTTTTAGTCACGTGTATTTGAACAATTGTTTAAGTATATTTGCAACTTTTATTGCCTTGACTCCTTGAAAAATATATGTATTTCATTTAAAAAAAATAAATCAATAATTTCTCTCTGGATTTCTTATATGTTATTTATATTTAGTTTATATTTTATTTACTATGTAGATTGTAGATGTAGGTTTTACTCAAGGACGGTGTATAGAGGATACCTTGTTTTGGTAGGGTGGGGGTAGCGGTAGAATGGTGGGAGATTGCTCTGACGTCACAAGAATCCCCCTACACCCTAACCAGCTTGCTAACCAGCTACATCACCTCTCTCATAAACAACTAGTCATCATTTTTATATTTTTATTGTGCAATCTTAGAATTAACTTTTTAAAATTCTTAAATTTAAACTGTCATTGGTCCCAGTACGCTCAT
>KZ653358.1:16926-30532 GCA_001010745.2 Gerris buenoi
AGCGCCAGTAACACTCCTGACGCATATTTTACACAAATTGCAGGGACATGACTTTAAATATTTTTCACAGTCTAACTAATTTTGTGTTAATTAATGCAACTTGTGTAATATTTTCTTCAAGGATCAAACTTATTATTTAGACCTCTCCCATTTTTTAAAAAAATATTTCGCTTATAATAACTTACACATTTGTTAAACGAATTGACCTGGGGACAGTAACACTCCTGACATTTTTAGTGGTTTTTGAAAATGTTTTTTACTCTAATATTTTAGAAATGTATTCTGAAAAAGAAATTACTGTTGGAAAACGTTTACAAGAGGGTGGGAATAGTATTAAAAATAAATAAACAAAGTTATCTCATACCAATACGAAGTAATGTACACGGGACAGCAAAACGGCAATTTTTTTGAGAATGACCCTGATAATATTAACATTTCTTTCCCCTATAACTTTTCTAGACTGACTCACATGACAACAATTTGGCGTAAAAAGCCGACTTTCATGTAAGTTCAGAATCAGAAATTTAAATTTACTTACTTTAAATCGATTTTATACTTTTTATAAACCAGGTTTTTTTTGTGAATGTACCTTTAATTGTTTACTGATAAGAAAATATTTATGATGTAATTTCTGTGCATATTTTATCATTGGTTGCTCTGACTTGATGAAACCCTTTATCTTGATATCTGTTTAGGATTAAGGTCTTTCTACCAGGGGACCCTCCTGGTCTTACAATTCAAACAAGGGACCCTTTTCTATTATTTTATGTTCCACCAAGTCCAAAGAACGTAGAACGTAGCCAGGTGAAGCCTTTGTGTGTTGCAGAAAGCCGTTAGAAGAGTGGGGTCCTCGTTCGCCCCCACCACAATCTTGTGCCTTGTTGCGCATTCCCTCTCTAGCGCTTCGTATCTTGTTTTTAAATGCTCGTGTAACCGCCTCGCCTAACCGTCCGATTCACATTTATTTTTTAAATCTTTTTCAGGCACAGTTTTCTTTTTCAAATGTTATTAACTCTTTAACTCTTATTTTTTTAACTTAATGACTTCGTTTAACGTTTCTTCTTTTATATCATCACAGTTAAATTTATTATTGGTTTTTTTTACTCATTGAGATTTTATTATAACATTTTTATTACTTGTTTATTATAACGAATTTTATAATATGGCATTCTCCAAATCGAAAATTAACAGATATTACGACCAAATCTGTAAGTGATTGTCTATTATTTTATTATTTTTTTTTAATTATTTGTTATTAATATTATATTTTTTTCAACAATCATTTGATATTTCAGGTGTTAGAAATATTATTGTACCTTCTTACTCCTTATCCGTATTGCTTCCGAGCTTACCGAAGGTAACGGAAGCTATGTAATCGTACTGAAAAATGAACATTTTTTTTATTGTCCGATTTCAAAAAATGGCAATAAAGAAATCCGTACATCAGAAATCAGGAAGCATTTCTTACTCCTTGTTTGCCTGTCGCTTAATTTTTTCGCTTAACTACGCGTTCGATTAATGATATTTTGATTTTACTTCATAATTAGCTCATTGTAGGTCCCATATATAAGTTTTAACCTTCTGAGGCCATTTGTTTTTCCTACTCATGCGCACAAACATAGATTTATTTACACCTATATCTCTTCTAAAGTACTTATCTTATTTAAAAAAAAATTGATTTGTTTGTCGAAAGTAGTCAGGAGATAACTGTCAACCGCCTGCGCTCATTAAATATTGCTAGATTGTTTTTTTTTATGTAAAAAAAAGAATTTTTTACTTGAAAAAAAGGGGGAACCAATGAGTAAATTGAAAAATATTGGGTTGTAAAAACATAACATCAATAAAATATGTGATATAATGCGATACAGCTATGTGCTGTTCAAATTGGCAGACATATGGAAAAACTTAACTTAATATTAAGAGATTAACATAAGATATTGTATCTATATCACTATAACACAATAATCTATTAGGGATCCTATCTCTTAAGGGTTTAATATTGTCGTAAAGAATAAAGCCTTTTAACCTTGTTCAATTAAAATTATTAAAATAAATATTGGACTTCAGACTTGGAAATCATTCTTCAATCGCTAACTACAAGAATGTACTTTGCACTGTATATTGATGTCTGATATAGCGGTGTGTGACAATGAAGTGCACTTTTTAGTGTCAATTAATTTTTTTTTAATTTTAAATTAATTTAACCTATAGTAAGTAATATTGTTACAGCTTAGTAATATACTTTACACATTATACTTTACATGTTTACAGTTCAGTACAATCATATGACATTTGTGTTCCTAACTGACCTTCTTAATGTTGTTTAGATTGCTTATAAGACTTTTCTCATGGCAGTTTACATAAGGTATTTGACTAATGGGTCAATAGAAAATGCCCTTACACTGACCCAGATGGTCAATTATAATCAAATAAAGGACTGTACAAAATAATTTTTTTTTTGGCATGTGGTCCTCTAAAACTACTCAGAATTTGACTTTACTTTGTGTTAAAATAAATAGATAAATGAGGGTTATTGGATTGAAAATGGTTATTGATTTTATCTTGAAAAGTTATTTAGTAAGACTATTTGGTTGCTTTCTAACGATGCCCTTTGATTGTTTCCTTTGACTAAAAGTTATTTAGACAAAGGGATACTATCTCTTCAGTCAATAGAAGTGATAATATCTCTTAGTCAATACTCATGCCCATGCCATTATACTTTGTAAATCCGACATTTCAGATTGACCAACCTATGTGAGAGAAAAAATAAAACTTATAGGCGGTTACCTTAACCCGGCAGTGACAAGGTGTATTTACAGAGCATAATTGACAAGGTGGGGTCATATATGACCCCAGTCAGGGTTTCTCTGAAAATGGGTGTCAAAAAAGTTTAAATACGTTATAAATCTGCTGAAAAATCATTTTTATTAATAGATACATTCTTTTTTGGTTACTTGGATACTTATAAAATTAGATATAATTATTTATACATATATCAAAAAACATTAATGGTCAGAGAGTACTCCATCTTCAGTCTCACTTACTTCTTCGTCTGTCAGGGGCTCCTCCGCTTCCTGACGGTCAAACTCTTTAATGATTTCCTCCATAGTCCGAAAAACTGGTCTACCAGCCATTTTGACACGAAAATATAAAAATTAAAAATTTTAGATTCAGAACACATGAAATTACATGGAAAACCAAAATTTATAGTAAATTATAATAGAAATTATATATAATAAGAAATTATAATAGTAATTTATTAATATTTAAAAATTATGTAATTTAAAATAATATTGTTAATGTTTGTTAAAGTTGTTGAAATTTGAATTATTGTTGTAGCCTGAAGAAGCCATAATGTAATGGCGAAATATAGCAGTTTCTAAAGAGAGGAAGTTGTGAGATTTATTTAATATATAATTTATAAAAAAAAATAAAACCCTAAAAAGGCCAATTTCTAAGAAGCAATTTATCTACTAAAAATTAAAATTAATAACAACATAATAAGTTGATAATCTGGAAAAATAAAAAAGTTGCACAAAATACAAGGTGGGGTCACGTATGACCCCATTGCTATAATTTGTTATATTTACCTTTAATAGGTTGACGTAGAGGGGTGGATGAGTTGACTTGACTTCACCAAGGTCACAACAACAACTGATTAGAAAGATACAAAGAGCTTTGGGCTAAAACTCTTACGGATACCAACCCTAACAAACAAAATATACCTCTTGGGGTCACCGGTGACCCCTACCTTGTCTCTCCATATATCGAGCTCTCATTGGCTCCCCTCCCACTTTTTATTCGTTTTCCCATGCTGTCGGAATTATTAAATTAATGAAGCATAATGACATGAGTATAACAGATATCAGGCAAGGGTTCTGTGTTCTTAAGTTTAACCGAATATTTATTTAATTTAAGTGTTTGATGTTAAATGTAGGATATATTTTCAAAAATGTATAATTCAGTTTCCTATTAACGTCTGCCATTCCTTAACCTTCAGGGGGTCAGTCCTTTTGGAACTCTGTTAGCAGACCCACAGCTGTGTTACACTGCACTTTAATTATACTTAAATTATATAAAAATAAACAAAAAACTGTAATGAATAAACGTGTAAAAATTAAATCTCATAGCTCATGGCCATTATGGGGTAATGTTTGTACCTCGGTTTTTAGGTACTCCTCTCTGTCATTTAGTTTATTGAGCCATGGTTGACATCTGAATGCTGATAGTGCCAAGTGGAAAGAATGTAGATTTTTTGTGATATCTAGCTTATCATTACTTTGCTAACAAATATCAGAGGCTTGTTTTTAGCTGGTAATTCCATGTAGATCACTATACTTGATAATCCATTTAGCGGGGTCCAAACACGGTGACAGCGACCACCTGAAAGTTAACTTGAAATAAATGTGTATTTTACTGGTTTATGTTTATCTGTGCACTTACTCAGATATTCTGCTATGTTGACCTAAAATAGAATTGTAATGTAGACAAAATTAATGATATACTACTTATCAATGTATACTGTTGTAGAGAAAATATCTAAATATCAATCGATTCAATTCTTAAGGGCAACCTTGATAATGATGTTCCATTTTCTACACCCAATACATCAGCAGGGAGGGTTTTCCTAGTCTAAAATATTTACTTTTACCAAATGAGTTTAGAAAAGTAAAGTTTGTATTGAAGATGCCAAAGTATTACTCAAAACCATATACATTTCCCAAATATAGTTGATTATTTCCTACTAATACCAATTCCAACTACTATGAAGATAAATAAGATAGTTTAAAATTTCAACATTCGAAAAAATAAGGCAATTTGTCTCTCAAAAAATCAATAGGTTGCTGAAGTGGTCAATTTAATTGAGAATGACACATATGTAAAGGAAAAGGAAGAATTTGCTCTCTCACACAACATATAATTTTATTTTATAGCTTGCGCACCTCCTCCTGGAAAATACGATCCCAAGGTTGAAACCAAAGTCAAAGCACTTGTATTTGACAAAGGCCAAAGATTCAGTACACCAAAAATAGAACGCACTTCTTCTATGGAAAGTTTGGATTCCTGCTGCTCATCAAAAACTCCTATTTTCAGAACTGTAAGTGCTCAAACTTTATGTTTAAATTAAATTAAGCTAAACCTTGTGCTATTGTTTACAATTATTTATTACGAGCAAGCTACATGTTATTAGATGATTAATCCCTTTCATGATTGTATACATACTTCAACATGGGCACATTCCATGCCATGAGGCCTTCTAAAGGTCCTGGCAGGGTGCGCAATCTGGGTGTTTGCATTTATACTGCATGCATTTTCATTTTGACATTCTACTGTTATCACTAGATGTCGTGAGATGTTTGGAATATCAAATTATCTCATGATGAAAGAACTCATTTTAGCAACCCTGTATTTTACTCTGGACCACACCATCTGCTTTCTTATCTCTTACCCTTATAAAAAATATTTTGACCTAAACAGCTATTAATATTTCATAATATTATCATGCACCTGTGATTAGTTATAGTAAAAATGCAATGGGCCGTTTTACCAGCTTTGACATAATATATTGAGCATCTTCAATTTTTTATTTTTTATTTATCCTGCAGTTCAGTGCTCATTTATTTTCCTTGCAATTTTTGAAATTTGAATTTCCTATCTATGTCATATGACAGAAGTTAAATATTTAAGAAGCAATGGAAGGTAGTTGTATAAGGTAGGTATGACTGCAGTCAGGATGAAGTACTTGGTCAAAACCAGTTCCGATTGGTTTCAAGAGAAAAAGTGTAAAGTATAATTAAATAGAACAGGGTGTTTGGGTTACAGTGACCACAGAGGCTAGCAATAAGGTTTATCTTTAGATTGTTACTCCCTTTATAAAAGAAATAAAGGGGAGTAACAATCTAAAGAAGGTATACAAAAGTTCATCTTTAAACTGTTACTCCCATTATTAAAATAGAAGTGTGGTACTCCTTTATCCCAAAGTATATAGGACTAAATAAACCCTTTGTGTTAATATTTATTTAGTCAGTCTTTAGCATTTGTATACAACATAAGGGAGTAACAATCTAAAGAAGTAATTTGAGGACTGAAGTTCATTTTAAAAAACGAGGGTTAAAAAATGGCTTAAATCATTATGAAATAATTTTATCAAATGCACTGTTGTGGTAAGCTATAGGATTGCTTACTAGATGCTATAGGATTGCTTGGTTTAGATGGAATTTTTGATGTTCTTTTCTCAACTTTGTACGTCAGTAATGGTATATTCTCTAACATACATCTATGCTAATTTTTTAGCCATCAAAAATGGCCATGAGGAGAGGCCTTGCAACCACACCGCGGAGTCATGCGGGCTCAAGAATTCCTCTACCAGATAAATTTAATCCTCGTCAAATGTAAGTGATTGTAGTTATTATTATTCGTTTTTTTTTGTAATTATTTAGTGGGAGATACACATGAAAAAAAGACTCGATGATTTTGTAATAACAAATGATGATCTTGAAGACAGAAATAGATGTATTTATTTATTTATTTTATTAAAATAAAAAATCAATATTTTTATAAAGTTATTTACCAAAAGATCTTGTACGGGTTCGTTACAACAGGTAGATTATACAGTGTTTCAAAGACCTATATAGTGTAATTAACATAATGGCTCGGAAATTATCTTCATGAACGATTTTAAAAAAGGTTCACATACATTCTCCTCAATAAATTATAGTTGTCAAATCATTTACTTTTGACAACTGTCAATTATCTAGTTAATTTTGTTTAAATTTTATGGAAAACAAGGGGGAAGTTGATAAGATAGTTCTTGTTGAAGAATTTCCAATCATGGAATTGTCTCAGGCAATTATTTTTATATTATTATATATTGTTAACTTTGGTAAAAGTATAATTGGGCCTAGAAATTATTTAATTACTTATGATACAACAGAAACCAAGTAATGTATTACTTTTAAGCAATGGGCAAGGTAATTGTATGCTCATTTAATATCTGGAATGAAAGTTAAATTTAAAAAAAAAATTCAGATACAAAATTTTGTCTATGAGTAATAATTCAAAATATCGTTGTACGAGTATGAAATATCTTTTTGTTGAATCAAATATTAGTCGCAGCTATTTTTTGTAGGATGTAAGACAAACTTTTTTTTCATCGCCCTTTCTACTTAAGTAAAATTACATTAACTTCGGAAATGAGTATATTTAGACTATAATAATAATAATGATACTTTTCAAAGTTTACTTTGGGTTGATAACTATTCTCTGGATGTGTGGAAGTTATTCATGACAGGTAAATAAATGTTGAGGTACTAAAATGTTGAGACACCTCAACAAAATTCAAATTTTCCAATTTGAGACCCAATTAGTCAGCTCATCAAGCTCATCTTTCGGTCAGAAGAATGTGCATCTTTGCTAATCACATAAGTTAATTGACCCAGTGGGTCAATATCTTGTATGTTGAAGTCTCCTGATTTAGGTGACATTTGGTGAATACATTCTTTATATCAAATGTTAGGCTATTTCGTCAGACAGAATGTACCAATCCATGTACATGTTTGTGCAAAATGTATTTTAGTATTTTTTATAAAACATTTTTGTGCTTTCAGAGATCATTACCCTCCTCGGTATGTAATTAAAGGTTTCTATGAGTCAAAATTAGGAGTGAAATATCCTAAACATTTACCTCTATGTTTAAGGTTGGTTAGTTTATTAGATTTTCTGCATGCCTTCACTAATGCAGATTATATGCTTGCACTTGCTTTCCTTTTCAATGTGCACTAATTGAAAGCGAGTTATCCCAAATAATATCATAAGTCAACATACTTTTTTGGTGAATGTATTATTTTTTATTGTAAATTTCTCTGTGGATTCATGCATCTATTTATGGGCTCATTCATTTCACTCAGGGTATTGCAAGTGCTCGGTACTTTTTTACTTTAGCACCCCCCTATATCCGTTTATGTTAATAGTTATTTAGACAAAGGAACATATACAGAGTAGCATATATTTCTTATTCTTACTCTAAATTACTATTAAGACAAAGAGATATTTATTCCAATGTACCTTGGGACAAAGGAATATCACACTTTGTATATAATTGTGATCATATCCCTTAGTCTAATCAACTATTAAGAAAAAGGAATATTGAATATAAAACTGCCCCAGGACTCTCAATGTCTTGGGGAGACAAACACACAAACCTTTGAGACTTTTGTAGGGCAGGCTATTGTTTAGGAACAAGGGGGGTGCTAAAGTAAAAAAGTGCCCAAGTGCTCAAATGTATGCTAAGTTTTTTGGCTTACACTGTTATCCATGCTTATTTATTATTTTGTTTGTTTTGCATTAACTAACATTATATTAATATAAGAGAAACACTACTTTTAAAAAAAAAAAAAAAAAAAAAGTTTATGAAAAGAAATTAATGCGATACATAAATACATTTGAATTAATATTTCCTTGACAAGTTTATATTTCATTGAAATGATTATTCTATTGGATTGTTTTAACTTTTTTTTTTTTTATTTCCACTGTAATTTTATTAGTTAGAATATCATTTTAAAACAGTGCGATAGTTATGAGGCCTAAATGTTATTGTTTAATACATAATTTTTTTATTGTTCTAGAACTGACAGTGATCAAAGGCTGATAGAGGAAATAAACGAACTAACTAGAGTGCACCAGAACCAATTGATTGAGAAAAATGAAGAAATTTCAACCCTGATGGAGCAGGTCAACAACTTGAATGAGAAAATGTCCAATCTTCTGGTGACACAAGTGACTTCTAAAAACAAAACTGATTATGAAACAGAAATAAACAAGTTAAAAAAGGAACTAATAGGTTTGCAACAGGACATTAACTCTAGAAATGAGAATTATGTAAATAAAGTTCATGACTTAGAAGAGAACATTTCAAACCATATTTCCATAAATAAAGATCTAGAACATTCTCTTAGTGAAAGCACGTTGATATACGAAGAAATTAATACTAGGATAAATGAAATGGCTCACGATTTTTCTCTTCAACTGGACAAATATGTGGAATCTGTTAATAAAGTCGAAGATATGAACAGATGTCTGTTTGAAGATTATCAAATAACAATGGAAATTTTGAAAAAAGAAACTGATGAAAATCTTTCCAACAAGCAAATGCTGATGGAACTTCAGGAAAGTGTAAACACCTGTAAAGATGACTTGGCTGTTGCTCTCAAACGTTGCAAGATGTATGAAGTAGTTCAGACAGAAACTTCCAAAACTATCAATGTCCTCAGTAAGAGGTTAATGGAAAGTGAAATTGAAGTTGATCAACTGAACGATGTGCAACAAGATTTAATTCAGAAAAAAAACAGATTGGAAGAACAGGTGAAAGGATTGTCAGTTGAAAACCAAGTGATAAGGGACAGTTTAGATACCCTTCAACAGTCCGTTAAACTAGAAGTCGAGGTCATGCAAAGCCAACTCCTCGAGAAAGTTGAAGCTTACCGGCAGTTTGCTGCACAGGAATCAGAAAAGCAGAAATTTTATATAGAGGAAAAGCAGAATACTATTGACATGCTGTTAGGTGAAATTGATTATTATAAGATTAGGAAAAGTGAAGCCGATGTCCAGCTTAGCTCCTGCCACGCTCAAATAGCTGTTTATCAAGAGGAAATATCTCATCTCAAGTCTGCTCTTGAGGATCTGGAGCAGGATTTCCAAGAGAAAATAGGAGCTCAAAAAGCTCTCTTTTCTCAGCTTTCCGATGAATATGAAATCCTTAAAAATACTTCTCTTAAAGAAAAAAAACAGCTTGAAAATAAAGTTTTACAACTGAGCAAGGACAAAACTTCCCTTGAAAATGACTGCACAGAACAAGCTAACAGGATAACAAACCTTGAGAAAGACATAGGAGAAATGAATCACCAAATATCACAAGACCAGTCCAGAATCAAACATTTAGAAAGTCTTACCACTGTCTATAACAGTGAAGTAGACAAAGTAACTGTGCAACTTAAAGAAAGCACTAAAATTATCGATCATCTGGAGAAAGTTAATATCGATATTAAAAATGAAAAGAGCGATTTAATTGAGAATTTGTCCCTGAAAAATAAAGAATATGATGTGCTGGTAAAACAAAATGAAACACAAGCTCACACTTTAACTGAACTAAAGAATGAAATAAAACTGCTTGAATCCAACCATCAAATGTATACTGATGAAATCATTTCCGAACTTGTTTTGGAGAAAGAGAGAGTTTCAGAATTAACTTACACCATACAAGAATTAGAAGCTCAAAATAAGGATCTTGCAGATGAGATTATTCGTTTGAATACTATGATATCAGATTTAAAGGGGGAATCCTTGGCAGAGATAGAAGAAGAGAAAAATAATGCACACCTTAACGAAGAAACCAAAAACATACTGATGAAAAAAGTGGAAGAACAACAAGAAACTATTCAATTATTTGAGTATGAACGTATCGCTCAGGCCCTTAGCTTCGAGGAATACCTCGAACAGAAAGATGAACTTCTCAAGGCAATAGAAAGACAAAATAGGGAAATTGAAGCTTTATCGGAAACTGCAGACAGACACTATGTGGCCAGAAGAGACTTAGAACAAGAAATCTGTAGACTAACTGAAGAGAAAGAACAGCTTAAAGACTCAGGCAAAGAGTAAGTTTTGTTTCCCCTCATTTCGTAGAAATTATTTATTTTAAAATATATGAAACACTTCATACTAATGTTAAAAAATAATTGAAATGAGCTTCCTACATTCAACAAAATATGGTCTGTGTGTGTCTGAAACGTACGACGATAACTTGAGTAAAAGTTGTACGATTTTGATGAAATTTGGTACACATGTTAATATTACCAATGCTCAGGACAAGTTCCTTGGACAACGTTGTATGGCCAAGCGTTCGTGCGCAACACTCGTGTAAACATGCGCTTCAAAATTAAAATTGGAATTTTAAGACGGGAAAAATTCTGACTTTATCTATTCGACGAGACAAACATTTTTTTTTTGGTCAAAAATGATTGGGTTTTTTTTACTGTGATTTTGTGGTACCACTTCATATTTATGACCAGAGAGGTTAATGTTAATGGAAAGTAACACAGCAATATTGTCACCACAATCCTTAATCCTTCTTTAACCCTAGTCCATCCCCACTTTGTATTGTTAGTTCAAGTCATAAAAGCCTACAAAATATGTAGCTTGTAGAATCATAACTTTTACTATAGTAATACTTAACATTGAAGATGATAACATGTCAAAAATGGTTAGTTAATTATTAAAATAAAAATGTGGTGATAATATTGTGTTATTATAATATGATCTTTTAATTTTTTTCTTTTGACCCTACTGCAACAAGAATCATATACAGTACTCTTATAGAAAAGGGGCCCCTATTCCCTAAGGAAATATACAGGACTATATCCCTTAGTCTAACTTCCTATTATGACAAAGTAATATTCAGTCCAATATGCTTTGGGACAAAGGAATATCACTTTTATATATATAAGAAAAGTGTGTATTCGGTTCTCCGTAAGTATAATAGATGAAAAAAGTGGGCACTTTGTTAGATTGTTACTCCCCTTATCAAAACAGAACTGGGATTTTCCTTTGTCCCAAAATACATTGGACTAAACATCCCTTTTTCTTAATAGTTATTTAGTCAAAGTCATTTTCATTTTAAAACAACATAGGGGAGTAACAATCTAAAGAAGTAACAAAAAGTGAGGTGCCCATTTCTATAAAAGTGCCTCAAGTACAAGTAAAAAAACCAGATTGCCTACTTACTTATTTTAAGATTTTAATATAGATTTTAGATTGTTTCCACAATTTATTTGTAAGTGAAAATCCCGACCCTTTCTTCCCATTTGCTTTTGACATATAGACAAAAAAAATTACATTAAAAAGGCTGATTTTATTTTAACTTATCATGATTAACTAAATAAATTACTTATATTTAAGGAACATGAGTATGTATGCAATATTGATAAAAGTTAAATAATAAAAAAAAAACATAGGCATTTATTATACATTTTTTTTGTAATTCGAGATTTGTCTGTTATTGTATTTGGATTTCACTAGCTATTTCTGAAAGCTAATGGAAGATCGAAGATGCAACAGGTAATTTCAACTTGCAATGGCTGTTCATGATTAACGGCAAATTATAGAGCTTAATGACCTAGCTTGTCAGAATTTACAATTAATTCATTATTATTATTTTATTTTGAATTCTTTGATGAAAAGCCATATACGCTGTAGGATGCTTTTGATTATCTTTTTATAATTTTAAAATTGTATTTGCTTTTTAGGGATTCCATGAAGGTGACTTCTCTTGAAGCAAGAATTGCTGACTTGGAATGCAGGAATAGAGAGTTGACAGATATAATTGGACCTTTTAAAGATCAACTGGTTCAGTTTGAGCAGGAGAGAAACTTCCTTTTATCCAAGTCTGAGAGCACAGAAAAAGAACTTAAGGCTTTGGCATTAGAATCTGCGAAAGCTCTGGGTCATCAAAATAACAAGCAGAAAATTAAGCATGTTGTCAATTTAAATCAAAATATTGCCAGCCTAAAGAAAGTAAGTATCCAAATACAATTGTCCTCTTTATATCTTACAGTATGTTTTGCCAACCATAGTTTTTAGGGTAATACCAAAGAAGAATCGCTCTAGATAAAAAATGCAACCAATTAAACTATGTAATTTATACATGTCCAAACACCTTCTTAACCTCTGCAGGCAATATAAATATCTGACAAATTACATTCCCACGTGTAGGCTTCTTCTCTCTATAATAAAAATCTGTCTGTTTCTTATGCTTTCCTAATCGATCATCCGGTTGTAAAGAAACTGTGGGGAATGGTTATGCATCCAGCCCTGGAAGGTTTCTATATTGGTAAAACTATGTTCCGATGGCGTGCGTGCAGTTTCACCGAATGTGTGAAGTGTGAATTTTATATTGTTTAACTGCTGCTGAACATAGGGATGGGCTAAACTGTTAAATCTGAGTAATAGGTGACACCGTTCCAGCTCCTAGCTGGTAATAGGTATTAATACCTATTATTTTATTAATAGGTGTCAAAGTCACTGTCACTGAAAGGAAGTTCTGCTACCTGCTACGTTCCTTTAAGGATCCGTGACCAGGTCTGGTATAGGTGCCAATACCTATTATTTTTTTAATAGGTGTCACTGTCACTGAAAAAAAGTCTGGGTATTAGGTACTAGGGCTTTCCTTTTTCCGAGACACGTGACTTTGTCACCTATTAATAAAATAATAGGTATTGGAATCTCCAGTTTCAGTATTCAGAACTTCAAATTATTATATCTTATCACTTGTCACTGTGTGGAACGGAACCAGGTAGAGAGAGGGCTTTCTGCTAGAGATGTGCGTTATTTAACGTAATAGGTAAAATAATAGGGTTCCAACTGTGTCACCTATTACTGACGTGACAGTGACTTGGTTAAAGCTATTAAATTTGTCACTGGTTACGGAACGGCCCCTAAAGATTTTTAAGTTTAAGGTAAGTGTAGGTAGTAAGAGTGGTATCATATGGTATTAGTGGGGAAGGTTCCTTTTCCTACATGTAATCCTTTAATCCTTTGGCCTGTACCCTTTTCTACT
>KZ653358.1:51818-72121 GCA_001010745.2 Gerris buenoi
TCAATCGTAAAACAAATGCAACACTTGCAATATAGTTTGCAAGAGTTGCTTCCTTGCAGGTCGCACGTGTTGGATGTGTTGCACCCGCCAAGTGTATTGCCGACTGATTGCCTCCCTATCGCTCCTTTGGTGGGTCCCCACTCCTTTACCTAGGAAGCAACAGGGTGGCGGTACCGTATCGCTGTTGCATTGCTATTGTATCGCTTGCCTATTGCCCCGTGTGCGGACGGCCTAAGAGTGACAGTGACTGACTGATCAAAACTTCTCCTACTTCCCATTGACATTGAGGTCTGAAATTTGGTATATAGACAGAGTGTACCATAAATAGTAAAGTAATTGTGTAATTTGGTACATAGACTTATGTGGTCATGACTTATATAGGTAGCTAAAAATGAAAATTAAAGACACTTTTACGTCAACATATGGCCGCCATATTGGATTTAATCAGATATTATTATCTTAGCTTCCAGTGGATTTAAAGATCTTAAATTTGCTATATAGACTTATTGTAACTAAAATTGAAAGTTGAAGGTAGTATAAAATAGAATAATTGAAAATGCATAAAAAAATAATATAACCTACTTTTACTAAAATACGAAATTATGTATCAATAAAGATATATTAATTATATTGTTTTAATTATTATTTACACACAGCCAAATAACTTTTAACGTATAATATTGCTTTCACGATGAATCAGGTAGTTATTTTGAAGAATTGCTATTAGATATAGATAATATTTTAAATAACTTAACTACAGATTTATAAAGTGTGACGATTTATCGTATTTGCTGCTTTTTGTTTTATCTAAAATACATTCAATAAACTAACTTACACATATTGTGGTTCCATAAGTAGCCTTAAGAGAACATTTTCCTAATTTTTTTTTAAGATGAGGAAATGCTCAAATTAAGTCCCAAGATGAAACGAATTGTTAATAAATGTTCATTTAATTTTTAATAAGAGTTGTGAAGCGTTTGATGTGTTATTAGTGGAACTTGGCATTTCTTTAAATTGTTACTCCTTATAAAAAAATCCGTCCGAGACAGCTCAGACAAATTTTCTTATATACGAGTTCATAATTACTTAGCCCAATATTTTCCATTTATTAGTTTTCGTATGCAAATTTAATTATTTGAACATGTCATCAAAATTTATCATAAAAAATAACTTCTCCCTGGAGGGGAATCGAACCCGGGCTATCTCTGTCCGCGTTTTAAGCTAGATACTAGATTGCTAGGAACTAGATTTTTCCCGGGAAAACGGCTTATATCATTAGATTCGTATGTAAATAAACTACATTTTAGATTTTATTTAATAAAAATCGTCGGAACCGTTTTCGAGAAATAATTTGTTTTCACGTTCAGAGTTTTTTAGGGGCGCCCACACATTTGGTGCTAAAATTTATTTCTCGATTTCGCCTCGGAGTGTGATTTTTCTGAACATGTATGCCAAATTCATGTATGTATAAAAATCGGCCCAGTAGTTTAGGCTCCAGGCGTCTGCACAGACGACAGACAGACATTTTTTATAAACCACTTTATTTTATAAACCACTTAAACGTGTAAATCCATCATAAGCGAATTTTCCCACATTCACAATACTTTCTCTTTATATGAGAAAGTAAAAAACAGGGGGAATATCAATCTAAAGAAGGAGTACGGAGTATTCTTTCTCCGGCCCCCATACACGGTCAAACATTTTGCGCAAACCTAATGTTTGCGCAAACTAGGCCATACACGTCAAACATGATGTTTGCGCAAAACCTAATGTTGGTGAAAACTAGGCCATACATGTCAAACATGATGTTTGCGCAAACATTGATATAAATATACACGTTTCGGGATTATGAAAACCTCAGTTTATTTTGTTAACTTTTTGGGGCAAGATATCTAACTCGGAAGTTTCTTGTCCAGTTCAGGCAATTCACGATAAACGGCGATTAATTCACGCCAGAATTATCTATATTTAACATTTTTGTTATGGTCATGATAATAAACTACACATTATAAACGGAACACAAGTCGAGAATGAAGCACAGATAATAAATGCATCACCGGTGCTTCGATATATGAATAATTAGAAGAAACCGGCGGGAAATAAAGAGCTAACCAATAAAAAGTCCTAATTTAAAGCGCGTCTAGTTAAAGCCCTTCTGCATTTATCCATCATATCCCATTTAATTAAGTTATTTTTAAATATATTTAAAAAGTTTGCAACAGGTGGTTAGTTTTTGATTTCATCAAAATCTTGAAAATAAAATCTCTGGAAAATATTTATTCTATTCGATTCGTATTTAAATGGACTACATTTTAAATTTTTTTAGAATCAAAATTATCAGAACCGTTTTCTATAAATTATTTTTTTTAGTTTTTTTTTTCCATGGTGTTTAGAGGTGGTGCTCCAAAGCTAAAGTTAATTTTATCGGTTTTTCTTTGGGATATATACTTTTTCCGAACATGTAGGTATTTCAAATTTAATCGTAATTGGTTCAATCGAATTTCCGGGCTATTACTATACTTTCGCTTTCTGTACAGTAATATATACTGATGCGTATATGAGAAAGTATAGAATAAATAATCTCCATTCTAGTCGGGATTCTGTCTACAAACNCTTTCTATCGCTCCTTTGGTGGGTCCCCACTCCTTTACCTAGGAAGCAACAGGGTGGCGTTACCGTATCGCTGTTGCATTGCTATTGTATCGCTTGCCTATTGCCCCGTGTGCGGACGGCCTAAGAGTGACAGTGACTGACTGATCAAAACTTCTCCTACTTCCCATTGACATTGAGGTCTGAAATTTGGTATATAGACAGAGTGTACCATAAATAGTAAAGTAATTGTGTAATTTGGTACATAGACTTATGTGGTCATGACTTATATAGGTAGCTAAAAATGAAAATTAAAGACACTTTTACGTCAACATATGGCCGCCATATTGGATTTAATCAGATATTATTATCTTAGCTTCCAGTGGATTTAANTTAGAATCAAAATTATCAGAACCGTTTTCTATAAATTATTTTTTTTAGTTTTTTTTTTCCATGGTGTTTAGAGGTGGTGCTCCAAAGCTAAAGTTAATTTTATCGGTTTTTCTTTGGGATATATACTTTTTCCGAACATGTAGGTATTTCAAATTTAATCGTAATTGGTTCAATCGAATTTCCGGGCTATTACTATACTTTCGCTTTCTGTACAGTAATATATACTGATGCGTATATGAGAAAGTATAGAATAAATAATCTCCATTCTAGTCGGGATTCTGTCTACAAACAAGGCTATGGACGTTCAAACCGCTATGTTTGCGCAACAAATTTCGAACATGACCGATCTGCTTCAAAATGTTTGCGCAAACACTCAAACAGCCCCATACACCATCAAAATGTTTGCGCAAAATTTTCAGTCTCGACGTCTTGAAAATGTTTCCGCAAACAGTCAAAATTCGGTCAAACAGCCCCATACACTGTCAAAATGTTTGCGCAAACATTTTGATCGTGTATGGGGGCCTTTAGACTGTTTCTTACCTTATAAAACCAGAAGTGTGATATTCCTTTGTCCCAAAGTACAGTGGACTAAACTTATCCCTCTATCTTTATAGTTATTTATCAAAGATATTTGTATTAAAAAAGCATAGGGGAGTAACTATCGAAAGAAGTACCGTGAAACATAATGAATGATTTCACCCAGTAAAGGATAATAAATAGATAAAACAGAATTTTCATGACATTTTTTTTAATGAATTCGTAAATTAAAAAAAATGCGATCATATCAAATCCACACTAAACTACATTAAGTAAATTACTTTTTTTATGGATATATAATGTCCTAATTTAGTTTTTTTGTAACCTATTTATAGAATAATGAAGAGGTACCATTATTTATAAGAGCAGAGTTATTTTGTTAGAGGTAGTAAAACATAAGTTGTATGATTTTATTCACTGTCAAAAACTAGACCTTGAAAATTACGACAGAAGGAAGTTTAATTACTTCTGTGTTTTTAACAAGGATATTAGTTCTATTATAATTTCATATTACTAAAAGGGAATTAGCTTACTTATTATTTATCTACACTTATTTTTACCGGTTTTCAGTTTTAATTTGATTAATAATAAACACACAAGAGATCATTCACTCATTAACCTCCGCCATGAATAGTGCCGGGTACAAAATTTCGTGAAAACAAACCTTCAAACCTGCTATGCGAGACTCAGGAGTATGCTTTGATCCCTTTTCAGACCATTCTCTCTAACAACGGTATGTCATTTGGATGAAAATTTGACTTTGAAATGTTTTGTTTATTTTATGTTTTTTAATTTGTAATACTGTTTGATGTTAGCCTTTCGAAATTCTCAGCGAATCATATGATTAAGAAGACACCATGATCACAGCTTGTCTGGACGTAGGCTAAGCGAAGCTAACTCTCATCAATTACACAAAGTCCTCAGGTATCTTGCTTATGGACAGTTTTTACTATTTCTGACAAAAAAATATTATTAAATGAGCTATACTTCTGTCAAAAGGCCTGTTATCTGACCTTATTATTCATAAAGTCATGGTGGAATAAAATCAAGGTGTACATAAATAGTGACTATTATTCGTGAAAATCAGTAGCCAGAAGCAATTCAAAATATTATTTAATTAGGTTAGTTAATCATGAAATAAACATTTATTGTTCCTTGAATTAATACTTTATCAAAAATATAAGGTAAATTTTCGGTTTTTTTGTGGTTGGGAAATCATATTAGGCTTTGTTTCTTAGTAATTAGTTTAGAAATTTAGAATATAAAATAATTTTCGTGGGATTCGTTCACATTAACAATTTTTTTGGGTTCTTTTCAATGAAAACACAAAATATTCTATGGTATACATTTATTATTATATTGTAGAAAAAGTTAAGAATTCGGATTGCATTGAACAACATTTTGGATTTCTTATAACATAATTTCTAGAATAAGATATTTAATTTGGAAACTTCATATTTTATCAGGCAAGTTTTCTGGGCATGCAATAATCAAATAAAGAAAGTGAGGAGGGGATATGACGTCCTTGATATGATAAGGGTAAGGTCCCTGAGAAGGAAAGTATCGGATACCTGAGGGAGGGGCAAAGACCTTTAGACCTTATAGATTACTAGGAGTTAACAATCTTTTGCCACCTTCTACGGCTTCTTTTGAGTAGGTGAACAAAAACTCGTAATTTTTTGTTTCTTTCCGTGGCAAAATTTCTAATATTATATTTGGAGTAAACAAACTCAGTAAAGTTGCAAAGGGAAGCCAATCAAAATGACAATCAACACTGTAGTCTCAGGGTTACAGACCTTTTCAGCGCTGTAATTCTTGTTGGATGTCATTCAACTCTAAAACTGTTTACATAACAGAAAGAAAGAATTAAATTTTAGGTTTTGTTTCTAAAATAGAAAATTATCAACAGAGATAACAATCAAACAGAAATATAATATCTAGTGAAAATTTATAAACCATAATATGTGCATCGAATTATCAAATTAAAATAGACGATTATAGAAACTAGCCACTAACAAAATAATGTTGACGTTTAGTTGAGAAATTTTGTTACTAATGAAGAAGCTGACTTAAAATAAAATGAAACAATTTGCGTTTCTTATTTGTATGATTAAAAAGCACAGGAAACTGTCCAAATAGTTAAATAGTTTTTTGCAAGTTTATCCAAAATATGGGAAACGTTAGCGTTTCAATAATTTTTGTAATATTTTACTATACCTAATAAATAAAGGAAGCTCTATCCTAGGACGCTTTAATTTGATGAAGCCCGAACAAGAAATTATTAGCTTACCTTACTTTAGTAAAAATAAATTCTAATTTTTTGGGGGTTTTAATGTTGATAGACTGTATTTAATTGTTAAGTTTATGACTACCATAATCTTAGCGGAAATGGTTCTTTTGTTGGTCATCACTATGTTTCAGATGGATGAAGGGGTAGGTGATGAGGTACAAGATTACAACAAAGCAAGAAATGCATTTAAGAAAGATTTTATAGAGAAGTGGTTAGTGAATCTCTCTTTGGAATATAAAGTAAGAAACAATAAACAACAAGATATCGATACAGAAAACCTTGAATGTGAAAGTGCTAGTACATCTCAAATTGATTTTTGGGACGACGGAGAAACAGACTTCAGAACAAAAAAGAAAGTTTCGAAACTCCAATTTTTCAACGCACTTAAAAAGATATTTAAAAAGAAGAAGGGAGAGTTTAGTAGTGATGATTTAGTTGGTGATTCACCGACTGGATCGACGTTTAATATTTTGAGTATGGGTGCTGTTGGACAAGACATTATAGCCGAGGTAAATGATACTACAGTCACTGATCGATTTATAAATCGAAATTCTATATTAAGTTCCAATTCAAACTCGCAGAGTGACATAAGGAGAGACGGTGGCACTCAAACCTTGTTACAAGAGAGTGTAGTAAGGATAAGTGCACCAGGGGCGTCTATAAAGAATTTAGATACTTTGGACCAGTTTAATAGAGGGTTTTCTGAAATAATCCACACAAAAAACTACTTCCAGGAAAATTTAAGTGACGTCAAAAGCGATGGTTTTGGTTCCCAAACAATGAGTGAAGCAGGATACCTAATTGATCGAGACAGAAATGATAATATCAGCAACGAGGTTAGCTACCACCCTGAACCACAGACGATAGGGGATTGTTGGCAAATAGTTCCAACTAGTGAATTATCATACAACTCTCTTCATAAAACCAAAACTTACCCGGAAAAAGCATGTTTACCTCCGCGGCAACTGATCGGGAACCCTGTGGACTCTTACGTAAATAAATTGGAACTCATAAAAACATATTTTGGAACCAGATCTGCCAAAGCAGATCCCCCGAAACCTAAACCGTCGGTGGCCGTGATTCGAGTACCTCTAACTACCAGATCTAGTTCTAGAACAGTCAGCATAGCCGAGTCTTGTGCCCTTACGAAAGATCTGACCGAGGCACCGTACCTGAGAGAACACGAAAGATTACAGTGGCAAGGAAAAAATAGAGAACTCTGGTTCAGAATCAATGCGCTATATCAGAAGTATAATCGACAACATGTTGAGACCGAGCAACACAAAGAAAAATACAACCCAACAATTGTCCAACCTTTACAACCTAGACATGCTGTACCTCAAGACGTCGCTCCAGCTCTCGAAAAAATTTATTATCACACTAGGGGAATGGATAGCCGAAGTGAAAGTTACTTTCAATACTATCGGGGCAAGGCAGATTCAGACAGACCAAGAAAAAACAGGCCGTTACCTATCGGTAAGTCGGATGCCAAAAGGCACGTAAAACTCGAGGAGATTTTTGTCACCGAGCATATTAGAAATCACAGGGGCATGAGACAACTGTCTTCTTCTCCCGATTCTTGTCAGAGACGTGTAAAGAAAGGAGAATATTATGGGGCTTGTAGGAGACCGAAGACGGAGGGGTGGCATTGTGCGTTGGAACAAGTGAGAGCCAGCATGCAGAGAATGAGTGATGACGAAATACATATAGTAAGATCGGCTACAATTTCAAGGGATCGGCAGAGATGTCAATCTAAAATCAGCGTGGCGCTTAGCTCATCGGACTGGGAAGACGTCAGTACTCCATCCGCCGATTCTAGTACAAGCCAGCACTCGATAAAGCTGCAAAAGCCGCTACCAAATATACCCTATACACCTAGTTTCAGGCATCACTTTCGCGCTAGATACTAAGAGCGAAATTTAATCTTTGACGGTCTCGAAACATCTACTTCTGAAGACTTAACACTTCCTACAGCAAATTTTTTAATATATACACAAGAAGTAGAAAATGAAGTGGAAATGTGCTATAATAACTGATTTTAATAGAAAATCGTTAGAATATCTACTAATAATTTTCTTTTAATTGTGGAGCGTTGAGTTAATTATGTTACTGTCATCATAATGGAGATGGGACAGACCAGAAGTGTTCAAACGCTATAGAAAGGAAACTAGCTAAAGATTTCCTCATTTTCCTATTCGGGTCCTTATTTTATTGTATAAATTTTTATAATAAAATTAAAAGAAATACATTAAATCATAGTAATTTTTAAAATACCAATTAATGGGTAAGTTAGGAGCAATAAATTTAGTAGATCTCTTATTCACATAGAAAGTTTCAACCCTTTATAGACCCTCTAAAGATGACCCATCTTAAGACACATTTTTATTATAATTATCTTCATTGAAGTAGTACTTTAAATATATCTTTAAAATTGATTTAAAAGTCATATTTTTAATTATGTATTAAAAAAAAAAAATACAAAACAAAAAATGAAGAAAATAATAATAAATGTGACTGAAGATGACTATAATAAGGGTTGAAACGTTTTTATGTCAATAGGTGGTCTACTCAATTTATTGCACCTACCTTAACCCTCAATTAATCAACGTATCTTGAAGATATAAGTGTGTATTCAGAACTTATTTAAAAATTCAATTTTTTTTTCTAAGTTTTTGGTAGTTTTCATACTACGGAAAGATTAAATTTTAATTTAATTTGAATTATTTAAAACTTATTTAAAGTAATTTTCAAAGATAAATGTTAAATACCTAAGCATAATCTTTAATGTGTGCAATTAGAAATTACAATAGCTCTGATTTACGAGTATTTATACCTGTACCTAAACTCCTTATACTTAACTTGGTACGCAGGCTTCCGCGGGTATGTACTACACTCGTAATGAACAATGAACAGCTTGGTTTTGGGACTTGATCCCCTTCGTAACGCGGATTTCACCGGGAAACCAAGCTGTTCATTATATTTCATAGCATACGATTTAACTTCATATATGAGTACTTAATACTAAACTAATAATTTTAAATATAAACTGATACATATTTATTAAGTTTTTCTCCATTCATTCTTTTATTTGTCCCTTGACAAATAAAATATATTTAAGAATATATATTTAAGAAGAAATATATTTAAATATATTTGGACCAGTATGTACATCAAGAATATATTGTATCAATTTATATATACGCACGGTTTAAACTTTAAATATATTCAGTGAGTGGTGTACCAAGCTAGTGACAGCTGATGACCAAGACAACCCCCGGTATGGGGGTATAGTTGTATTCTCTTGCCTGGGGCACCGGACCTCCTAATACATTATTGCCTGATATGACGAACAATCTCTTATATTGATGGATTGGAGAGACGAATCCGAATCAACTCACCTTCCTTGATCGCCTGAGATTAGAAAAAAATGAGAACACAGTTAAAAAATAAAGTGGCGAAGAATGGCTCTATTTGTCGGCATTAAACAGCTGACTGTAAATCAAGTTTCATAACAGCAAGCGTAGCATGTGGCACGTGCCTCTCCTGTAGAAAAATGACTGCAGTGCCTAACACCAAAAATGGAGACTTGATTTAATATTATAGTCCAGGAGATAGCGTGCAAAAAAGTGTCTGACTAACATCAAGCTAGAATTTTGTGTATAAGTAAATGTTTTGGTGCCTTTTAAGAATATATGGTCGGCTAAGAAAGTCTGCGGGACATAGCTTGGCAATAGGCATTTGAAAAAAACAAACAGGTGGAGAGCGGCCATGTCCTTCCCTTTTTGGTGGACAATGTGATTTTTATGATCCTGAGTACGAACTTAGTTAGTAGACCAATAATCAAGTTGATGGTAGTTTGTCACTTAATAGGTTAGTTAGTCAAACACTACTCGAAATCAAAGTGTCCCCCTGTCAAGGGTCAATTAGCCTTCAAGACTAATTAGCCTATTAGACTATTAGCCCTTCAAGCTTGACAAAATGAGCCATTCTTCGTCGCTTTTCTTAGGCTAGAGTCCTAATTTTGTTTTAATATCAGGCGATATGGAGCCAAGCGCCAAAGAAAATGACATGATGATGATGATCCAAAAAATAGTACGGCTAAGTGTGGCTTAATTTGACGGACTTGGAGAGACGAATCCGAGTCAAATCATCTTTATTGGAGCTTGACTTAATATCGCCTGAAACCACCTCTAATAAGCTTAAAAGCTTTCTTTTTAACAACTGTTATCAATTAAAAGCTCCCTACACTTTATTAAACCACCATCATACTAATATTCGCTTCTTTAACGCCACTTTTTCTGACTGGAGTCCCTTTTTTGTCTAAAATCAGGCGATCCGTAGCCAAGTGTCAAGGAAGATGACTTGATTCGGATTCGTCTCGCCAAGCCCGTAAAAATAAGCCATATTTGGTCGTACTTTATTTTTCGACCTTAAAAAAAAACATTGGAGAGAGCGCCAATTTCTTGAAGTAATAAATTCTTGATCCACACAACCCCCTGTAGAGGGACACTAGTTATATACTCTTGCCAGGGGCGCCAGATGGCCCTGGTGCACCACTGAATATATTTAAAATTTGGAAATATTTATTTGACAATTGAAAATTAGATTTTATGTGATGTAATAAAGAAGCGAATATTAGAGATGATGATAGTTTAACAAAACTAGCGTAGGACGCTTTTGAGGGTGAGATTAAACATTAAAGAACTAAAATAGTTAATAGATTTTATCGGAAGTTGAAGGTAACAAGATATATGCTTTTAGTTCTGGTCTATTTATCTTTGAAAAACTTAAGTTTTTCAAACAGTGACTATTGAAACATGTAAATAAGTGCAGTATACAGTGGATTGAGGTATGGACCTTGACCTATCCTCTGTGTCGTACGGAGGGGTCCATCCCCTGTAAGGGCAAAGGTTCAAGGCCTATAGGGAGGAGAACCGATATCCCTTCCAGCCTCCCTCTCTACCCAAGTTTCGTACTTTCAAGCATCTCAAACCCTTTCCAAATAAACTTTCAGAGTGAATTCCTTCCTCCTAGAGAAACCCTTTGTTGAAACAGAACCCTTTTTCTAGATGCTACAAATCTAGGTCAGTTGGGAGTAAATTAAGCCCCCAGCTCCTACTACCTAAGAGAAGGTCCTTGGTACAGACCTTTAAAATATGGGGGAGGATTTAAAATGAATCCAACATCCGTGCCAAAACTATATTTTACGGGTTTAACAATAACCAAAGAAATGGTTTAAGTATTTAAAATGATATAAAGATAGTGATTTAAAAAGTTGATTTAGGACATTACTTTAAATAAAAGGGTCAATCGTAATATTTTTCAACCTTGATTTTGAAGGTTGCAAAAGATTTAATCTCTGAAATGTATTTGTCTTATACTTATTATGAATTTGGCGCCAGACATAATTGATAACTAATTAAAATGTATTTCTAGTTTGTGTAATAATGCCTTTTATACTCAGGAGAACGTTAATCATTTTCAGAAACCTCTAAATATTATTTTTTTTTTTTTTTAGAAAAAAATAAAAATGCGAATGATAAAAGATGGTTATAATTAGTATATTTTGTATTCTTATCGAATATATCTTAAGGCCCCCATACAAGATCAAAAATTTCCGCAAAATGTTTGCGCAAATCTGATGTCGGGGAAATTTAGTTAAACATCATGTTTGCGCAAACATCAAGCAGCCCCATACACGCTCAAAATGTCTGCGTAAAAATTATGTTTACCCAAATATTTTGACCGTGTATGGGGGCCTTTAAGCGTATACTAAGTCAAAATTGCAATAAACAGAGATGTGCGTTACATAAAAAATCTTTTTATAGGAAGTGCCTCATTTTGTTTACTTTTGTACCGTGCATATTTTATTAATAAAAGTAATGAAATGTAAAAATAAAATAAATTAGAGTTGCAGCACTGGACATTTTCTATTAGTCAGTTTTCTTTGGTTTATTTCCCTCTTCAATTTACTCAGAGATACCGTGAGAAAAACTCTATAATATAGTTGTTTCTTTTTTTTCCTGTGACATTAAATTATTTAATAGCTTTTAGAACCGACTATTCCCTAAAAAAAATTAATATAAACTTACCAATAAAAACAAGGTTGAGAGTGATCAAAATGTTATGTCTATATTAATGAATATCTTAATTCGATCTTCTGTAAGTAATGCAAGTTCTAGCTACTAGATATAGATTAGATAAGCTTATTTCTTTCTACATTCTGGGTAAGGGTTGGTAAAGTCAATGTTATAGATAGAGACTAATATAAAAGTTAGCAAAACAATAAAATGCATCAAGACAATGATGCCATTAAATTTGAGGACAAGGTTTTTTAATGGAGGGACATCCTTGAAGCCTGCATATGTACTAGAGAGGGAGGTAGAGTCAAGGGCTTGCAGCATCTGGGTCATTTCTACACCCTCATCCCTATGGCAGATCAAGGGTAGAGAGACAATAATAATTATCATCTAAAAGCTAAGTATTAGACAAAACTAGATCTTAATATTAAGCACGCCTCGGCCTCGTATGGCTTGATTATATGCCGGAGCTCAACCTAAGTAATGATTCTTATAAATGAAGAGGTAAAATAAACGTGGAAGAACAAAATCAAAACCTTGGTACAAGGATAGAATTTCCTTTATACAAAGAATAAAATATTTTTTTGAATACAAAAGAAAATACACTGCCAATTAGTGTGGTACATAGCTTCCTCGCATCATATCATGTACTTTACTGTTATATTAACATTAACGTTTTATTACTTTATTGTCATATTGTTTATTGTGTAAGAACAATTAACAGTTTTTAGCAATCTTTAACACTTCATAGGGGTAGGGGTGTCGCTGTAGGTTTTTACTAAAAGGTTTTAAAATCGGAGGCATAAAACTTTTTTGTTTTCAAAAGTGAACACAATGCTTCCGTTACCTTCGGTAAGCTCGGAAGCAAAAATATAATATACCTATAACAGAAAATGTTTGCTTCCGAGCTTACCGAAGGTAATGGAAGCTACGTGATCGTTCTGAGGATCGAAAAATGTTTAGGCCTCCGATTTCAAAAATTCCAAGACAGAACTCAGTTTCAGACACCAGGGAACATTTTTTGTTCCGTTTCTGTCTGACGGTCGGTCTGTCGCTCAATGTTTGCGAACCAACATATCTTAAAACTACCAGTCCGATTTTAATGAAATTTTGATAATAGGTCACATTTAGCCCATTGTTGATCCCATATAAGAACTATTCGTCCAGTTTTATTGAAATTTGGGAGGTAGGTCATAATTAGCTCCCCATTGTTGGTCCCATACAAGTTTCTATCTTCTGCACCCATTTTTTTCTCTGACACATGCACACAAACATACATTTATTTACACCTATAGCATCAAAAGTATACCCATCTGATTTGTATAAAACTTTTATAGTTTATCGAAAGTAGCCCGCAGATAGCCACCGCTACAGCTTAATTTGAACTGTTTGCGCTCTTTAACTTTTGCTAAATTGGTACTTTAATTTATGTAAAAAATCCAAACAAGTTTGACAGATTAAAAAAACGGGGGAAACAATTAAATAAATAAACAATAATGGCTTTTAAAAGTAGAGAGTCTGGGCTCGGTTCCCCACCGAGGAGAAGTTATTGATGATAAATTGTTATTTTTATGATAAAATTTGATATAATTTTCAATAATAATTAAATGTACCTACCAAAACTCGAAAAATAATAAATGGAAAACACTGTGCTAAGTAATTATGAACTCTTATATGAGAAAGTTTGTCTTAGTTGTCTCGGACCAATTTATTTAATCGAAATTAGTTCAGTAGTTCAGGTTCCCACGTCTTAACAGGCGATTCTTCTTAACAGAATTATTTTAAAAAACTTGCAAATCAGTAGAACGTAATTTTTAGAGTCGAAAAAGAAAACACTAAAGAAAAGAAGCATAAAAATTGTATAAGTAAAATAAATAAAATAGAGACTAATCTATATTATATTTGTAATATTTAATTTGGATAGACTATAGACTACTCATGTGCTACAGGTCAACTGAGGAAACTAACTAAGGAAGCAATCAATTTTAACTACGTAAACACTAGCGAGTTCAATAGAATATCTTAAAAAGTGTGATTTATTATTGAAATCCAACAAATCTCGGATAAATAGATTGTTCTTCTTACTAATGACTAATCTTTAAGTGGAAATCAAAGCTTTTTATAAAAAGTTACAATTTTCTCCAAAATTATTCATCTGTGTCAGGAAGTATGTAGTAGTTTTTAAATCTTAAATAATCTTGGTTTTTTGCTTTTTCTATTTCAATGTATTGGTAATAATCACAAGATGACTAAACTATTCTTACAATTAGAATTGTTTTTTTACAGCGCGGGAAAATAGACAAGAAGCCAATAAGAGTGCTTGATTTTTAATTTTAGAAGGTCGGGCCAACCAGGCAAATAAAAACGTTTCTAGTGGAGGGGCGCGGAACTAAGGGTAACCGTTCGAAGAGACTTTATAACTTCAGCTTGAATCTTTACACTTCTTTTTCTTTGCTGTTTCCTATTTAGTTAACATCGGAAGACAACGTTTTCATTTAAATGCTTTACTGTTGAATTACCGACAAAATTTAATGGAAATTATCTCTTAAATTAAATTTTAAAACATATTCGTAAATACTAAGTGGCAAAGTTAGGCAAAAAGATCGCGATTTGTTGAAGTAGTAAAATAACCTTCTTTTGTTGACAAACAAATGATGCTCTCCCACCCCTCCTACAGGCCTAGTGGCTTTATTTCTTCCCTCACATAAGTTGGTCAACCTGAGTGTCAAAAAACTATTCTAATTGTAAGAAGAGTTTAAAAGACGACATTTCACATTAAGTGTATCACAGTTCAAAAGATTTACAGTTAAGTGACACTCATAAGGGTTTTTGGGATTAAATATCTGAAATTGATTAATTATTGCTTTTACAGTTTTAAAAGCAATTGCTACAAATGTCGTTGTGTTATTCTTGTAACAAATTAATTACGGATTAATATTTAATGTTAGTTTTCTACGACTAAATAAATAATCAAATACATTTAGTTAAATATGTAACAGCATCCGATTTAGTCTGTAATTTTAAATTTATTAGTTTGAAAACAAAACAAAAACTTTTCCGTCATTCGCAGTATTTTTTCCGATGTAATTATTAAACGACCAACTTAAATGTTAAACAACTTTAAGCAGAAAACAAAATGAAGGTTCTTAACTTTTGTCAAAGACTTTGTAATACTATATTTTTTTTTTCTTTTTTATAAAAAGAGAAACTACGCAATACCAGATTTAAAATGGCCCTGACACAGTTTTTAAAATCCTTTTTTCAAAAGACTTAACAAAACTTAATTTAGAAAATGGAAATCTACATTTTAAAATTGTAATGACATTTAAAATTTATGATAAATATGTTTTTTATTTATTTATTTTTTTTTATTTTAAACGTGTATTTAATAAAATATGCACATATAATGTGTTGGGCTTGCGATCCCTTGAAAGTATCTTGTCACAAACAGACCTGCCATAAAATTAGTTTATTGTAATTTTAATTTATGACGCATTTAAAAATTCAAGCTCGTATTTCGCCTTAGCACTCGTCGATACTCGCGAGTGGTATTCGTAGGTTCGAGTCCGCAACGCGAATCGTTTTTATTGGCGCCGAATATTTGCTCCCTTTTTTTACACATAATTTCATAAGTTCTGATAAACCAACTACATACTTGCCCCGCTACTGCCCTCGCGATTGTGTAATGGCTCTAATATAATTTTTTAGGTTCCAATAAATAAAACTAGGTTAGTTGATGCTTAAACATGATTGGTTTTCTACAAAAGAAAAATGGTCCGAGACATTTTAAAGAAATTCTCATATTCGAGTTCATAATTACTTAGCCTAATGTTTCCATTTATTAGTTATAGAGTTTTCTTAGGTACATAATATAATTGTTATTGAACATTTTATCAAATAAATAACAATTTATCTTTAAAATAACTTCTCCTCGGCGAGGAATCGAACCCGTCTGCGATTAAATAAATTTTCTCAGTTACTAGTTTTTTCTAATAATCCAGGGAAATAAGGTAAACAAAACACCCATCTGCGGAATGAGAGAAAGCAAGCTACATTTTTGCATAGACCTTCGTTTTGATGTTCTAATGAAGCACCAAAAAGTCTAAGAAGCTCACCCTTGTGCGTCTCGAGATATCGAAGGGCAAAGGTCATTAAAATCAGTTTTTTGTGAAATTATCGCTTCCGGTGAGTCTGAGGTGTTAAAACGTTATTACAACATTTACGTAAAACAGAATTCTCAACAAGTTTTGTTATATACAGTTTTTTCGTACGATCAACCGATTTCAAGATATATCGTGAAGAAGCGAGAGCGCGCATGTTTGCTTTCTCATTGAAAGAAAAAGTATTGTGATGGCACAAAAATTCGATTTTGAGATTTTATGAATCTACACATTTAGGAGTCCACTGAGTCCAAAAAAAAGGTTTATAAAAAATGTCTGTACGTCGTCAGTCTGTCATTTGTCTGGCATCTTTGCAGACGCGTGGAGCCTAAACTACTCGGCCGATTTTGACGAAATTTGGCATACATGTACAGAAAAATCATATCGCGAGGTGAAATCAAGAAGTTAATTTTAGCTCCAATTTTAGGGGCGCTACCTCCCAAAAAACTCCGAAAAAAACGTTCGAAACTAATAAATTATTGAAAACACTGGGTTACGTAATTATGAACCCGTTTTTGAGGAAGTATGTCTGAGTTGTCTCGGATTTTTTAGTAGAGGTATTACTGTATTATATACCGAGGTACTGAGGTAACTATAAATACATTTTTCTTGAATTTTTTATTGAATCCTCATTATTATTACGAATAAAAGTTTGTTAATTTATGAAACTGTTACACTTCTTTTGCATTGCCGGCGTGCTTTATGGTTTCCTCTTCTTCCTCCTTGTCTTCATCATTATATTTTGGTAGGACGACTGGAGGAAACTGATATAAAAAGCTATTTTCTCAGGAACGAGATTATTACCGGGAAACAACATATATATTATAACTTTCTTAACTTTAAAGACAAGTTCATAATTACGTAACCCAGTGTTTTCCATAATTTATTAGTTTCCATGTTTTCATAGGTATATATAATTATTATTTAATATTTGTTTAAATATTATCATAAAAATAACTTCTCTTCGGCGGGGAATCGAACCCGGCCTGTCTCCGTATCCACGTTTAAAGCTATTTTCTCAGGAACTAGGTTTTTGCCGGGAAAACGACTTACATCGTTAGATTCGTAATTAAATTAACTACATTTTAGAATTTTTCTATCGAAATCGTCAGAACCGTTTTCGAGAAATAATTTTTTTCACGTATTTTTCGGAGTTTTTTGGGGGGTAGCGCCCCTAAATTTGGAGCTAAAATTAACTTCTTGATTTCACCTCGCGATATGATTTTTCTGTACATGTATGCCAAATTTCCTCAAAATCGGCCCAGTAGTTTAGGCTCCACGCGTCTGCACAGACGCCAGACAAATGACTGACTAATGACGTACAGAAATTTTTTAAAACCCTCTTTTTTGGACTCAGTGAACTCCTAAACGTGTAAATTCACAAAATCGAATTTTTGTGGCATCGCAACACTTTCTCTTTCAATGAAAAAGTAAACATGCGCGCTCCCGCTTCTTCACGATATATCTCGGAAACGGTTGATCGTACGAAAAAAATGTATATAACCAAACTTGTAGAGAACACTGTTTTAAGTAAATGTTGTAATAACGTTTTAAGACCTCAGACTAACCGGAAGCGAGATTTTCACAAAAAACTGATTTTAATGACCTTTGCCCTTCGATATCTCAAGACGCACAAGGGTGAGCATCTTAGACTCTTTGGTGCTTCATTACAACATCAAAACGAAGGTCTATGCAAAAATGCAGCTTGCTTTCTCTCATTCCGCAGAGGAAGTCTTATTTCCCTGAACTATAATGGAAGTTCTAAATTTAAATGGACTACATTTTAGATTTTTTTATTTTATTTATTTATTTTTTTTTTTAAATTAAATCGTGGGAATCGTTTTTGGATTATTTCTTTTTTCACATTTATTCAGAGTTTTTGAGGGTACTACTAGAAATATTAGAAAGAAAAAAAATGTATTATATATTAATTGTAAACTAAATAATCTTCTAAAACACCTGCTAAAAGCGTAACGCTTAAAAGCAAAGGTTTTAATTATTATTATTATATTATGTTTTTAGGGGTAGCGCCCCCAAATTTGGAGCTAAAATACATTTCTAGATTTCGCCTCGGGCCCCAAGACAATAGACAATCATTTTTTTAAAAAAATAAATAAACACTTTTTTGGACTCTGGGAACCCCAAAGCGTGTAAACCCAAAAAATTGAATTTTCGTGCTATCACAATACTTTCTCTTTATATGAGAAAGTAAAAATTACCTACCAAACTATTTGTGTCACTATATTATATTTTGGAAATTTGGACTTTCAAAAGCGCTAAGAGATGTGACAGGAATAATTAATGAAGCTAACGATAGTTAATAACTTAAATTTTCATTGTGAATGTTTTGCTTTTTTTTAAAAAAGGGGAATTCAAATCATTTTTCCTCTTCAAAATATATATAAAGTGTCCATTATGACCTTAATCGTATACTTGAAATACAGTAAATATTTTCAATCACTATTATCAATGTATCAACTTGAAACTAATAATTATTAATGAGAGAGATGAAGATGAGCTCAGATTATAAAGTGGCATGCTATCATGCTAATAATAGAGGTAAATGTGTAGAGTCTGTGTTTTTTCTCTACCTCTTTTCAGCCTTATCAATTCTGTCAACAACATGGTGGAAGATCATCAGTGATATACAAATAAACAAGCCTTGCCATTATTATGAGATAAGAGAGTTTGTTTATATTTAAAAATATCACGCCGCAACACGGCACTGCAATACGTGAGCAGGCGAAAAATCTGTAAACACTTATGACTGTAAACATTATGTTATTTCTTCTTTTAATATACATAACTTCATTACTTACCCTAAACTAAACTTCCTAAATTAAACTAAACTTAATTCCCCACATCCCTTCTATAGAAAAGTTATGGAAATCTTTTCTTCGTATTAGAAAGCATATACCGTTATTAGCAGACAAATTTTAAAGCACAGCACTAACAGAGAAAAGTTGTAAATAAATTATTTTATCTAGGATTGATATAAAATATATACATTATATCTCTGTTAAGACGCGCAGAAAGTGATTCTTTTCGAAGTTGAATTCATTGCGAATGCGTATAATCATAATTCTTCTTTATTTCCGCCCTAGTGTGGAAAAAAGAAGAATTCTTCACCTTAAAACACGATTAGCGAGTTTGTTTACATTTAACAAAACTAATTTGTTGTTTGTTTGATTAAAGTAACTGTTTATATCAAGTTTTTTTAAAATCAATGAGTGATTTAAGTGATTTTGACGAAAATGAGAAGAATTATACGCCTCCCGAAATAATTTATTCGGCACAAAATACAACTTGTGAATTAATATATTTTTATCAAAAGAGAAATATGAACTTTAATAAAATTAAATTATTTTTTCTGTATTTATTATTAAAATCCAACAATCGTATATAAAGTAAGGTACGCAATTCGTTCGAAAACTGCGTTTTGCTCGTGTGGTTTTACTATAAAGCTCGCTGTCGCTCGGGTGCAAACTCCAAACTCCTATACAAAATGCTAATTTCCACACTAGGCGAGTAATGTACTATAACATAAATGTTATGTTCAAGATACGGTTATTATATGATACTTCATGTTTAATAAAAGTACACCAATATGGTTTTGCATGTTAAATGGTTTAATATTTTATTCTTTATTTATTTCGATTATCTTTTCAAGAGAGTAGGGTTTCGAGGAGTTACACTTTGAATATGTTTTGATCTGAATACGATTTAAATCTACAAAGACTAAGCCTTGTCCCTTTATTTTTGTTAGCGAGCCAACTTAATTATCATTCAAAAGGAATCAAAAGCATTCCGTTTTCTTCAATGTTTCTAATATAAAAATAAATTTAGTTCAATTTATTGTTTATGTCAATAATCAAATCAGCCGGGTTGATCTTCTGTTATTATTACAAGCAGGACATTACAGAAGTGCGACGTTATGTGTGTATTATTTTAAAACTGTACAGAGAAACAATAAAATATTAAATTTAAAGTACATAGTAGATTATATATAGTTTGTATAAGTGAGAAATTACTGTGTTGAAATCCATAACTATAGTTTACATAATTTAATTTATTGTTGAGAAATTAAATAATAATAATTTAATGCGTATTCCTTACTAATTCTAAGTACATATATCTATTATATGGATGTTGAGCTGTAAATAATTAATATAAAAATTCCATTTTTGAAAACTGGTCTTATGCACAATTTTTTTTTTTTTTTTTTTTTTTTTTTTTTTTTTTTTTTTTTTTTTT
>KZ653358.1:72582-89522 GCA_001010745.2 Gerris buenoi
TTTTTTTTTTTTTTTTTTTTTTTTTTTTTTTTTTTTTTTTTTTTTTTTTTTTTTTTAATCATATTTACTGATATAATTATATAAATAATTTACTAATTTGTATGTACCTAAACAAGTTCCTATTTCTTTTCATTTTAAATCTTGTGATTATATAATAATTTAATTTGTAATTGAGTAATACATATAAGAGACCAATGCAACTATTTAAATTTTTAATATAATTATCTTTGCTAATAAATAAATTATGAAATAATTATCTAATATATATTTACTTGCAGTTGAAGATGTATTGTTTCGATGTCACTTAGTATAAATTGATACACAGCTCTCGGTCTTCTCTTTATCTCTAAACTACCCTTGATACATTTCTCTACTTCTAGAGTTATCGAGCCTTTGTTATCAGTTACAATCTGTTCCATCTTACCAAGGTTTTAAGTTGAGTGACCCTTGACCTCTAAAGACCTTGGTCTAGTTTACTAGGGCTGGCCCGCCCTAAAGGACCGTACGCTAGTAATACTACCCCTCACAGGAAACAACTATCATTTCATCCTTCTAGCTAATGTCCTTAACCCAAGTTTCTAAATCTCGAGTCCTTCTTGGATGGCCTTGGTTGTCAACAAACTTTGTCTGAGCTTCAAAATGTAATGTGCATGACTACCCTTAGCAGAACTTTATTCATTAAGAAGGATTTATTAATACTTATTAATGACAGAGTTTTAGTCTATGATGTTTTACTAATGTCAAGAAAACATAAAAGTCCTGTTTCATTATTTCGCTGTAATACACAAATATTAATTTAGTTGTTAATGCTGACGTAATTACTAGTATATTAACTGATATTTTAATCAATTTTTTCTTGTAAATTATTAAAATAAACAAATTAGGGATAGAATTTTTGTTTCCTTTATTTTTCTTACGTTCTTATGCAATAACGCTATTACCATTAGAGTTCGAAACTAAGAGGTGAAATAACGATCATCGTACAGCGGCTGTTTAATTTTTCTTACGCTCTTACAATAACGCTATTGTGGTTCAGTTTCAGTTTCAAAAGTTTATTTCTAATAGTATACATCTTTTGGTTGTACTAAATCGTATAAAGGTGGCAGTTTCACAGTTATCACTTTATACTTTACAATTTTTTAAATTTACAAAATTTAGGGTTACAATATATTAAAGTAGGAAAAAACCCTACAAGCATTAAGAGGTAACATTTTTAAAATCTATTAAATACTACATAATTAATGTTTTACGTTTTTGGTAGCATTCATACTACGGAAAGTTTAAATTTTAAATTAATTCAAATTATAATTATTATTAACAATGGGAAATAGACAGAGAGAAAAATAGACTCCAGCACCGGGACTCGAACCACGGGCCTCTATATATCCGTTACAGTGCTCTGACCAACTAAGCTATACTGGAGAACAATTTTCCTTTGTCTTCAACAATATCTAGTCCCGAATTGAAGCTTAATACGCCGGGGAAGTGTGACGTCACTTACGTAAAAAAGTGTGTGTTTTTAGGTTAGCTGGCTCATAATATTGAATGTACCACTGGGTTTTATCAGTGCTATTTTACTTTATTATTATTTTTTAATCAATTATGTGTTTTATCATCTATAATGTATACATTTATTGGCTTATTAATGATGTTACTGATATGTGATAAGGTTAAAAACAGTTAAAAAAGCTTTTAATTGAGTAAAAAGAGCACATCTGTAAGTAAGTTATTTTACATTTTATTTGAGTTATTTGTGAGAATTATTTGTTTTATTACCTATAATGTATACATTTATTGGCTTATTAATAATGTTACTAATAAATGATAAGGTTAAAAACAGTTAAAAAAGCTTTTAATAGAGTAAAAAGAGCACATCCGTAAGTAAGTTATTTTACATCTTATTTGAGTTATTTGGAGAATTATTTGTTTTATCATCTATAATATATACTTTTGTTGACTTATTAATAATGATACTAATATATGATAAGGTTAAAAACGGTTAAAAAAGCTTATAATAGAGAGAAAAAAGAGGAAAAAACTATGAAATGCATACAGAACACTAGTAAACAATGGTATATTATGAGCCAGAGGTAGAATAACCTGACGAACAATAGTTCAGGGCGCATGACGTCACAGCAACCTTTGTCACCTTTACGTAACCTCTCTGACACGACGTATTGAAAGTTGAGGCCCGTGGTTCGAGTCTTGGTGCTGGAGTCTATTTTTCTCTCTGTCTATTTTTTTTCTAAATTATTATTTGAATTAAATTAAATGAGTTAATCTGGTGTAAACTACACATTATAAATTAAGGTTCTATTTCATGATAGTCTGTGCCCTTTCATGACGAGCCAAATGGGAATTGAGGTTAATGTGTATATAAGGTTTTCGCTGTATATACATTTTAAAAAAAGGATTATTACTATATGTTAGAGTTCGAAAATAAATGGTGGAGTAATGATCATCATACAATAGCTGTTTCATTTTTCTTACGCTCTTGTAATAACGCCATTATCGTGAGAGTTCGACACTAAGCGGTGGAATAGCGACCATGTATAACATATGATTAAATTTGATCTATCAAAACACGAGAAATCGGAAAAAAATCTAACGGTGGAAGAGTGATTAAGATTAACTCTATCGTTATTGAAGAATTCTTAAAATAAAACCTCAAAAACTTTTAAATTAAGTTAACACTCTAAACATTTAATTTAATGTAGTTTCTTCAACTTTTCCAAAAATAGAACTCATAATGTTGGAATGCTAAGTGTCATCATATTTCTTAATTATATATGCGCTCTTTGGGAGTCCCTTTTTGCTACCTGGTCAGGGCCTAGAAAAGACATCAAACCCCTTATCAAGGGTATACAGTATACTGGTGTATTATGAATTTTAATATAGAGATGCTAAAGTGGAGATAAAATATACTATAAATGTAAATGGGAAACGTTTAAAACTGATTGTTTTTCTAAATGTTTCTTGCTGTATAATATCTAAACGGTAACTCCCTTCGTTCGTTCCCCTTTATCTTTTAAGTTACAAAATAATAATAACATGAACTAAGCTAAATCAAAGAGGGAACTAAGGAGTACAGGGTGGGCCAAAAACGTACTTTTTTGAACACGTAAAGCTCAGCTTCTGTAGTAGATAGAGATATGGGATTTTCGGGGTCTGATAAGTACAATCTTCTACTTTAAATTTCATATTTATAACTTTAAAAACTATTGGGTGAAAGCCATAAAATAACGGTTGAAATAGAAACTTAAAAAAAGTCCTCCCACTTACCTACAAAGAACCCCCCCCCCCCTCCCTTTCACCAAATGCTAATTTATTCTATCAAAAGTATAATACCAGACACGATTTCTACCCGGACAACGACTTTTTTTAAGACCCTATTTCAAACCATAATTTCATGGCTTTCACCTAATAGTTTTGAAAGTTATTGATTATAGATATGAAATTTAAAGTAGAAGAATATAGTTTTCAGACCCCGCAAATCCCATATCTCTATCTACTACCGAAGCTGAGCTTTAAGTGTTCCAAAAAGGGAGGTTTTTTTGTTTTTTGGCCCACCAAAAAAATATAAATATGTATAAAGCTTAAGACAGTAATACTGAGATGTCTCTACCAGATGAATCTGATATCGGCATCCAACGACCTTCTTTTAATCTGTCTGGAATTTTGTCAGATAAATGAAACTTAATTCTAAGAGAAATAATAGATTTTTTTGACGTAGTTAATCATCAATTTTATTCCAACATAATTTACGTCATCTTTATTTATTTTATTTTATTTTTTTCTTGTCAAGAGAAATTATTTTTGTTAGTATAATAGTCATCTTATTCTTTGCACTTGTCAACTTTAAATGAAATGTTGTAGAAATATATTTGATTATAGATTTCAGGATATTTTATTTTCTCAATTAGTTTGATCAAATATAAGTTATAGTAAATAATTTATTTTAATATTAGTTGTAAATCATTTAAAAATAGTTATTTAATTATGTAGTTATGTAATATTATTTAATTTGGTAAAACTGAAGAACATTTGGCGGTCTATAGAATTAATGGCGGGACCTTACTCAATGTTTTTTTTTTTGACAAAGGGATATCAACTTTCCTATGAACAAATCATACACATTATAATATTTCTCATATGTTTAAATCATACAAATGTACTGTTTGACAAAGGAATATTATCTCTCAAGAGTTGAAATTATGCAAAATTGTGCCGCCAAGCAATTCTCGACCGTATCATCTCCTTCAGTTCAGCCTTTAATTTAAACAATGCTTACTACGATACGAAGTAATGTATGCAATTATATTTATAAAATTAGTGACTATTGAATTTATCCATTTATTTCAATGCTTGCTTGTATTTTTTCTCCATAGATAATCTGACATTAATTATAATTTGAAATTTGATTTAATTTTATTGTTGTTTTCTTGATTAATTTGTTACTAATTCAAACAAAATTAATTAAAATATATTTATTTTTGAGAATAAATAAAACAAGAAGTTAGAGTGATCGATTAACATCCCTCAGATGTTGAGTGATTTTTATAGTTTGTTTTTCAAATCGTAGTTGAATATATGAAAAGAAAAAATAAATAAATAAATAACTATAACTACTAAATAAAATAATTATTTTTACTCCTTAATACTTCTATCGAAAGACGAAAACAAATTTCAAGTTTGCACTTAACTAGAGTTTTAATTAACATTTTATGATAAAGTAAACACGAGGTAACAAGGAAGTGTGGCAAACAAGTTTAATTAAAATTACAAGTCAATGAAAAATTATAATTTAAATTATAATTTAAATGTTCTTGGCAAACCTGCCCTAAAGGGTAAAACCTTCCTTGTTTATAATTTCCTCGTCGAGTAGTTTACTACATTTGAGGTGATTTTTATCTTGATCGCAGTAAGTTTGTCCTTATTATTATTATTGCCATTTATTGAAAATGAAAATTTTAAATAATGTATACATAATAAAAATTCATTTTATACATTTTCAAATCGGCTTATCGCCGTGGCACACTAATATTTTTTTTTTTTGGAGTCAGTGGCGCACCCTGGAATTGTTTTTTTTTTTTTTTTTTTTTTTTTTTTTTTTTTTTTTTTTTTTTTTTTTTTTTTTTTTTTTTTTNCCATTCAGTCCGATTTTGGGCTACTCTTTGCCATTCAGTCCGATTTTGGGCTACTCTTTGCCATTCAGTCCGATTTTGGGCTACTCTTTGCCATTCAGTCCGATTTTGGGCTACTCTTTGCCATTCAGTCCGATTTTGGGCTACTCTTTGCCATTCAGTCCGATTTTGGGCTACTCTTTGCCATTCAGTCCGATTTTGGGCTACTCTTTGCCATTCAGTCCGATTTTGGGCTACTCTTTGCCATTCAGTCCGATTTTGGGCTACTCTTTGCCATTCAGTCCGATTTTGGGCTACTCTTTGCCATTCAGTCCGATTTTGGGCTACTCTTTGCCATTCAGTCCGATTTTGGGCTACTCTTTGCCATTCAGTCCGATTTTGGGCTACTCTTTGCCATTCAGTCCGATTTTGGGCTACTCTTTGCCATTCAGTCCGATTTTGGGCTACTCTTTGCCATTCAGTCCGATTTTGGGCTACTCTTTGCCATTCAGTCCGATTTTGGGCTACTCTTTGCCATTCAGTCCGATTTTGGGCTACTCTTTGCCATTCAGTCCGATTTTGGGCTACTCTTTGCCATTCAGTCCGATTTTGGGCTACTCTTTGCCATTCAGTCCGATTTTGGGCTACTCTTTGCCATTCAGTCCGATTTTGGGCTACTCTTTGCCATTCAGTCCGATTTTGGGCTACTCTTTGCCATTCAGTCCGATTTTGGGCTACTCTTTGCCATTCAGTCCGATTTTGGGCTACTCTTTGCCATTCAGTTCGATCTTGGGCTACTCTTTGCCACTACTCCCCCGCAAGATTTTTTCATCTCTTCGTCCCATTCTAATTGTGGCCTTCCTCTTCTTCTCTTGAGTTCTCGGGTACCAGTGTATCAAGCTTATCGTCCACCTTTGATCGTTACTTCTCGCCACGTGCTCTGCCCATCTCCACTTTCTTTCTGTTACTGTCTGTCCTATATCTTCTAGTCCTGGTTGTTTTCTCACCCACTCGTTCCTCTTCCTATCTTTCAGCGATACCTTCATTATGCTTCTCTCCATTACTTCTCTGTGTCACTCTCAGCTTATTTATTCACGTTTAAATCATTCAAATCTCTCGGTCGGTTATTTACGTGTTTTCTCACCTTATTTTGATTTTCCCCAGATTTATCATATAGCTCTATATGATCGCTTCCGATATTTATTTGTTTTTCTGTTTCTACATCGTGTATTATAATGAAATCTATTTCATTCTGAGTAAGACCGTCGGGGCTTACCCATTACCCATGTGTGCTTTTTTCGTCAGGCTTACTGAAATAACTATTCATCACATACAAATTGCTTTCTATAAATTCCAAAAGAGTGGTACCCCTTGCGTTCTTTGTACCGCAACCATAGTTAACCAAACACGCGAAGTCTACTCCCTTCTCAACTTTAGAATTAAGATCCCCCACAATTATAGTGTACTTGCATTTGTCTTCTTCTATGGCTTCCTGTAGCAGATTATCTCTGCATTGCTGGTCGGTGCGTAGACTTGCAGTTATTCTCCATCCTCCTTGAGTCTTGTCTAGTTTCCTCATTAATTTTGAGATCCGATGACTGTTTTGAGATGATCAACTTGACTCTAAAAATAAACTGTGTAAGCTGTTGCACGTGCCTTGTTTCTGTTTCATGTTTTTAAACTAAGCTTTGTTTCGCTATAAAGATTCAATTATCTCAGAGAGCCTTGTAAATAGGAATATTGGAGTCTATTATTTACGTCTATTGTTCACAGTGTTATGATGAAGTGCAGAGATTAGGAGCTATAGAGGATCGACTGCGTTATCCAGCTTTGTTTACACCGAAGTTGATCTCCTCCTACTACAAGAGTAATTAATAATTTGAATATTGATTGAAGCATGCCTGACCTCCTCCAAACTCCGCTAATCGAACAAAACATCCATTAAGTTGACTGAGAAAATCTCGATTCTGGTTTACTAATTAATAACGGATTATTCCGTTTTATGAAAATTACTAAATGTTAAATCAATCCCATTAGTCTTCGAACTTTGAATCTGGTGACTCGTACAAATTAAAACAAGGTAAAAAGAAAGATGAAATCCATCACGATTTGTACAAATAGCAGTAAAGGTGGACATTGAGTAATTAATTCTTTCTTCTAATCTAATATGCGAATCTAGCTGTTGATTTCCAGGAAGTGATTTGTACTCCTACGCAATATTAAAAGCCCATGGACAGGAGGACCAAATTATTATTGTGATAATATTTGCAACACTTTAATTGGTTGTGTGGGTTTTAGATGAAAACAAAACAAGAAAGTATCATAACATACAATAATTTTAAAACAATGTAATAATAAAAAAACATAAAACAATAAAATAATCTAAGTTTGACTGTTTGACAATACAATAAAATCACAGGGAAGTACTTAGTCCAAGTACTTTTTAGGGTTTTGTAGATGAGTAAGCACACCCATTATGTAAATTATGATTTCTTGTCTCCAATCTCGAGTCCCGGGTTCGATCCCCCGGGGGGTCACAATGTTTTTTATCAGTAATAAACCAATAAGGAACGCAAAATTTAAAAAAGCAAATATATATTTGTATCCTACTCTTCAGCAGCTTTCATTTGATACCCAACTCAAAATTTTAAAAAAATAAAATTTTGGGCAAATTTTAAATTTTCGCGCCTAAAATTGGCAATTTTTGAAAATTTAGGATGAACTCCCGGAATTTTCATCGCGCCATAATAAGGTATTAGCATGAATTATTTCGAAATTTTAGCACCAGCCGATCTATAGTGGTTGGGGGGGGGAAAATTTTTTTTGGGTATATTTTGATTTTTTTAACCTATAAGGAATGCAAAATTTAAAAATGTATTTAGATATTTGTTACCTACTATTCAGGAGCTTTCATTTGATACCCAACTCAAAATTTTAAAAAAATAAAATTTTGGGCAAATTTTAAATTTTCGCGCCTAAAATTGGCAATTTTTGAAAATTTAGGATGAACTCCCGGAATTTTCATCGCGCCATAATAAGGTATTAGCATGAATTATTTCGAAATTTTAGCACCAGCCGATCTATAGTGGTTGGGGGGGGGAAAATTTTTTTTGGGTATATTTTGATTTTTTTAACCTATAAGGAATGCAAAATTTAAAAATGTATTTAGATATTTGTTACCTACTATTCAGGAGCTTTCATTTGATACCCAACTCAAAATTTTAAAAAAATAAAATTTTGGGCAAATTTTAAATTTTCGCGCCTAAAATTGGCAATTTTTAAAATTTTTCGATGCACTCCCGGAATTTACATCACCCCACAATAGGGTATTAGTATGAATTATTTTGAAATTTTACATCCAGCCGTTATATGGTAGTTGAGGGGGGGCAATTTTGGGTGTATTTTGATTTATTTGACCAATAAGGAAAGTGAAATTTAAAAATTTATTCATATATTCGTAATCTGCTATTCAGCAGCTTTCATTTGATACCCCACTCGAAAATTAAAAAAAATCTAAATTTTTGACTTTACCGCATTTTTTCGAATTGCGCATGCGCATAATAAATTTTTAACTTTTGTGTATATGTCCTGTGTTTGGGCCCGGAAGTTACGCCAGTGTTTCAAATTTCAGTATAGTTTTTGCACGACGTCTTACGTATTTTTGTGTATAACTCGCCTCCTCTGACTCGGAGACCAATTAAGGATCAGATCAAAATTGAAGAATCTAAAATTTTACACAAGAAACCATATGTTCATTTTTTACGTACAACGAACCGTTTGGATAATAATGCGCCGAAGTTTCCCTTGTTGTATCTCCGAGCCATAGGAAGTGAGGTAATTCATATAAAAAAAGACCAGTAAGCACCATGACTTAAGAAGTGAATTTTCAAAGAAATCTGCGTATTATTGGCTTATGATATTATAGGCAAATTTTGGTCTAGAATTTGGATGGGTGAAAAATAAATTGGTACACAGGGGTACGGGGTACAAAAGTCAAAATAGTATAATACCCTTCAAGATGCATGTCGTTGGAAAGCTCTTTAAGAGTACAGTGATTGTTGTTATGTGAATTTTTGACATATTTTCATGTAAGAGGGGGGTAACATGGAAAAAACACGTTTTTATGCTATTTTTGACCCTAGATGGTCAAAATAAATGTATGTTTGTGCGCATTTGGAAGAGAAACAAGTAGGCGCTGAAGGTTGAAACTTATATGGGACCGTTTAAAGCGCTATCTTTCTTTCTTTTCTTTCAGCAATGCGTTAATTGCATAATCGTAATCAATTGAACTAGCTACATCCCTCTCAATAGACAATATTGAAAGGTTTGAGTCTTTCTTGACACAACGAACTCCTTAAATAGTTTTTGATAAACTTCATGCAGAAGCTTCTTTCACATCAACTATAAAAAAACAATAAATTAATGGGGAAAACGAAGTTAAGGTTGGGCTACATCAGATTGGACAAGATAACTGTATATAATTTCAATGAAAAAGAAACTCCATCCACATCCTGCCTCTCTACTTCTGTTTCCTCCCCACCGGTAAATTGTGTCCCCAACATTCAATCCAACTTAAACTGTAATGCTTCCCTACCACCCCTCCCGCAGAGATCTAAACTAAGCCCATCATTAACCCTTCCTCCCTCTATTGAGAAAGCTAGCCATCCACCAACCAGAGACCGACGGAGGAAGAGATCTTCCGACAGAGAAGATCCCACTCTTCCAAGCCCAGGTGTGAACCGGAAAAAAAATCAAAAAGAAAAAGCCTGGCCCAAAGGAAAGCCAAGAGCACCTTTAGGTGAGTTAAAGGTTGAACAAGCCTCTAAAATAGAATCATGATGGAATGTTTTATCCAGTGGAATTGCAACGGAATAAGCTATAAATGTGATGAGCTTAAGTTTTTATCTTCAACCTTTAGGCCTGTAGAAAATTATAGAATTATACGTGGGGACTTAGTTCCAGAGTTTTGTTAATGGTAAGAACTTACTTACAGAAAAAACTTACTTTCAAGGGTATGTATCATCCCTTAAAGGTGAAGTGTCTTTGGCTGAACTATGGAGGAGAATTAAACGAATGTCCGGGAACAGCAGAATGCCCTCGGTTCCACTGCTCAGAAATGTATTGGGTGAAGTTATTAGTGAGCCAAGAGCAGTTGCAAATGCTCTCGCCCACCACTACGAATCAATTTCTGGAGATGGAAGCTACTCCCCACGCTTCTTGGAATATAAGTCCCTAGTAGAAAGAGACCACGACTACTCTGGTGAGGACGAGGCCCCTTACAACGCTCCAATAACCCTCTTGGAGCTTCAAAAGGCCCTAAAAGAAGTGAAAGATACCGCCCCAGGAAAGGATGGCATTCTGTACTCTATGATCTGTCACCTCCCTAACAAGTGGCTTCGAATACTTCTGAAACTGCTGAACAGAGCTTTTACACTGCACTATTTTCCTTCATGCTGGAAGGAAGCTATTATTGTCCCAGTCTTAAAAGAAGGCAAAGACCCCCACTCGGAGACAAGCTATAGACCCATAAGTCTCCTTAGCTGTTTAGGTAAACTGTTTGAGTCTATAATCAACACTAGATTGGTTTGGTTTCTAGAACGGAATGGCCACCTCAGCCCATACCAGGCAGGCTTTAGAAGGAGACACTCTGCAATAGACCATCTTGTTCGCCTCGAAGACCTAGTCCAGACCTCTTTTCTAGATCGGGAACATGTCATCGGGGTGTTCTTTGATTTAGCGCATGCCTATGATTCTGCCTGGCGCTACGGTATCCTGAGAATGCTAAGGTCGTGGACTATCAAGGGTAGGCTTCTGCAGACACTGGAAAGTTTCCTGACCAACCGTATTTTCAGAGTACGTATAGGCTCGGCAATGTCAGATCCTCTCACGCAGCTCAACGGTATCCCTCAAGGATCTGTGCTAAGTGTAACGTTGTTTGCTGCCGCCATAAACGGAATAGCTGATAATATTCCCCCGTCAGTCCACAGAGCCCTTTTCGTTGACGACCTCAGTATTCAGGTCAAAGGCAAGGACCCTAGTGTGATGAGTAATATTCTTCAATCAGCAATTGACACCATAGCAGAGGAAGCTGATTTGAGAGGCTTCATATTTTCAGTAAGCAAGACAGCCTGTATACATTTTTCCAGGCACCGTCTCCCAGTTGATTTCCCGGCTCTGGTCTTAAATGGACGGGAAATCCCACGTAAGGAACAGGTTCGCTTCCTAGGGTTGATTGTGGACAACAAGCTCAGGTGGGGCCCCCACATCTCTCACCTTACTACCTCAGCAATGAAGGGCATCAATGCAATTAGAGTGATTGCTAAACATAGTTGGGGAGCTGATCAGGCCCTCTTGGTTACGCTTTTATGCTCCCTCGTCCGATCCAGGATGGAGTATGGTGCTCAAGTCTTTGACTCAGCTAGGCCATCAATGCTCAAAAAGTTGGATACCATTTTCCATAAGGGCTTAAGGATAGCAACGGGTGCTTTTCGCGCTACACCAAAATTCGCCCTTTATAGATTAGCCAACATCCCTCCATTAAATCTCAGAAGAACTCAAATAGTACATAGATATTGTGAAAGGCTGAAAGCCAACCCCCTGCATCTGGCTCGTAGTTTTATCTGCGCCCCTACTAGGCTCAATGACTTCCGGAGGTTCCCAACACGCTCACGCCCTTTGAGCGTGAGACTAGCAGATAGTCAGTTAAACCTTGGTCTTCCTCATCCGCAAATTATAGATTGTTTGACTCCTCCCACCCCACCTTGGCTGCTACCCCCAACTGAGATTGACCACTCTCTTCTCAACTACAATAAAGCTAGGACTGATCCGGAAATGTTCCGTAAACTCTTCCATGAGAGGAAAGAGCGATACAGTGGATGGAATTTTATATTCACCGATGGATCTAAAACTGAACAGGGGGTAGGATGTGCTTTGACTGCAGATGGTACCATCCTCAAATTTAAACTCCCGGAGTACGTCAGCATTTTTACTGCAGAATTATGGGCTCTGGAAAGGGCCGTCTCTTTCATCCTGTCCAGACAGGAGAGCTCTTGGGTAATCTGCTCCGACTCGGTCAGCGGAATTGCAGCGTTACAAAACACTTTTTCTTTGGACCCCCTGGTAATTTCAACTTTGGACTCCCTGAGACAAGCCCGTTTACAGGGAAAAAGAATCCGTATACTTTGGGTACCTAGCCATATAGGAATTGAAGGCAACGAGGCAGCAGATGTAGCTGCTAGGAATGCTATTTCCTCAGATGCCGCCTTTCTCCCTGTTAGGCTGGAGGATTATCTGTGCTTGATTAGCAAGACGCTAGAATTATCATGGGAAGAGAGATGGCGGGAGGTCCAGACTCCTCTAGCTGAAGTCCTGCCTCACATTAAGCCAATCACCTGGCCTCAAGACTTCACCAGGAAAGATACCAGCAAATTAAAGCGATTTGCATCCGGGCACACACGCCTCACCCATATGCATATTCTGCTAGGGGACCCGAGGCCTAGGTGTCTTAAATGCGGTGAAGAAGATGTCACGATTCGACACTTAATTACTGAAGGTCCTGTGCTGCGGTCGGCAAGACTGAGGTTTAGCATAAATGGGCCGCTTCCAGTTCTCTTCTCATCAACTGAAGGTCTGAGATCGATCCCAGAATATGCCAGATATGTTGGCGTATATTTTTTAATATGAAGGCATATGGGAGAGAATTAAAAAATTACACCTTAAATGTGTAAACAAAATATTGAAAAATAATAGCAAGAAGGTATAATTAATTGTTTGTACTGCTAATGAGCCACGTGCAGTCAAAGCGGGGGGAAAAAAAAATTCAATGCAAATAATTAAAAATTATATTTCACTTTTTTTTTTTTNATAGGTCCAGAGTTGGGTGGGCATCGTCGGGCCCCTGATGAGTCGGACGCGACGAAACGATGCAGGACATGGCGTTTTGCCGAGCCAACATCTTTGTGACGTATTGTCTGGTGTTGGTACAGTTCCTATGTGTCACGCTTGAGTGGCACATCCCTTGGTGTCTCTCACAAGTTGTGTAGCCAATTGCAGTGTGCAAACACGGTATTAAATTGCTGTTGTGTTTTGCCAGCCAAGCAAATATGGCGGTATTGAGAGCACGCTCGTCTCTGATAAGTCCTATATATCAATCTGATCTTCTTGATCTGGTATAGGTCCAGAGTTGGGTGGGCATCGTCGGGCCCCTGATGAGTCGGACGCGACGAAACGATGCAGGACATGGCGTTTTGCCGAGCCAACATCTTTGTGACGTATTGTCTGGTGTTGGTACAGTTCCTATGTGTCACGCTTGAGTGGCACATCCCTTGGTGTCTCTCACAAGTTGTGTAGCCAATTGCAGTGTGCAAACACGGTATTAAATTGCTGTTGTGTTTTGCCAGCCAAGCAAATATGGCGGTATTGAGAGCACGCTCGTCTCTGATAAGTCCTATATATCAATCTGATCTTCTTGATCTGGTATAGGTCCAGAGTTGGGTGGGCATCGTCGGGCCCCTGATGAGTCGGACGCGACGAAACGATGCAGGACATGGCGTTTTGCCGAGCCAACATCTTTGTGACGTATTGTCTGGTGTTGGTACAGTTCCTATGTGTCACGCTTGAGTGGCACATCCCTTGGTGTCTCTCACAAGTTGTGTAGCCAATTGCAGTGTGCAAACACGGTATTAAATTGCTGTTGTGTTTTGCCAGCCAAGCAAATATGGCGGTATTGAGAGCACGCTCGTCTCTGATAAGTCCTATATATCAATCTGATCTTCTTGATCTGGTATAGGTCCAGAGTTGGGTGGGCATCGTCGGGCCCCTGATGAGTCGGACGCGACGAAACGATGCAGGACATGGCGTTTTGCCGAGCCAACATCTTTGTGACGTATTGTCTGGTGTTGGTACAGTTCCTATGTGTCACGCTTGAGTGGCACATCCCTTGGTGTCTCTCACAAGTTGTGTAGCCAATTGCAGTGTGCAAACACGGTATTAAATTGCTGTTGTGTTTTGCCAGCCAAGCAAATATGGCGGTATTGAGAGCACGCTCGTCTCTGATAAGTCCTATATATCAATCTGATCTTCTTGATCTGGTATAGGTCCAGAGTTGGGTGGGCATCGTCGGGCCCCTGATGAGTCGGACGCGACGAAACGATGCAGGACATGGCGTTTTGCCGAGCCAACATCTTTGTGACGTATTGTCTGGTGTTGGTACAGTTCCTATGTGTCACGCTTGAGTGGCACATCCCTTGGTGTCTCTCACAAGTTGTGTAGCCAATTGCAGTGTGCAAACACGGTATTAAATTGCTGTTGTGTTTTGCCAGCCAAGCAAATATGGCGGTATTGAGAGCACGCTCGTCTCTGATAAGTCCTATATATCAATCTGATCTTCTTGATCTGGTATAGGTCCAGAGTTGGGTGGGCATCGTCGGGCCCCTGATGAGTCGGACGCGACGAAACGATGCAGGACATGGCGTTTTGCCGAGCCAACATCTTTGTGACGTATTGTCTGGTGTTGGTACAGTTCCTATGTGTCACGCTTGAGTGGCACATCCCTTGGTGTCTCTCACAAGTTGTGTAGCCAATTGCAGTGTGCAAACACGGTATTAAATTGCTGTTGTGTTTTGCCAGCCAAGCAAATATGGCGGTATTGAGAGCACGCTCGTCTCTGATAAGTCCTATATATCAATCTGATCTTCTTGATCTGGTATAGGTCCAGAGTTGGGTGGGCATCGTCGGGCCCCTGATGAGTCGGACGCGACGAAACGATGCAGGACATGGCGTTTTGCCGAGCCAACATCTTTGTGACGTATTGTCTGGTGTTGGTACAGTTCCTATGTGTCACGCTTGAGTGGCACATCCCTTGGTGTCTCTCACAAGTTGTGTAGCCAATTGCAGTGTGCAAACACGGTATTAAATTGCTGTTGTGTTTTGCCAGCCAAGCAAATATGGCGGTATTGAGAGCACGCTCGTCTCTGATAAGTCCTATATATCAATCTGATCTTCTTGATCTGGTATAGGTCCAGAGTTGGGTGGGCATCGTCGGGCCCCTGATGAGTCGGACGCGACGAAACGATGCAGGACATGGCGTTTTGCCGAGCCAACATCTTTGTGACGTATTGTCTGGTGTTGGTACAGTTCCTATGTGTCACGCTTGAGTGGCACATCCCTTGGTGTCTCTCACAAGTTGTGTAGCCAATTGCAGTGTGCAAACACGGTATTAAATTGCTGTTGTGTTTTGCCAGCCAAGCAAATATGGCGGTATTGAGAGCACGCTCGTCTCTGATAAGTCCTATATATCAATCTGATCTTCTTGATCTGGTATAGGTCCAGAGTTGGGTGGGCATCGTCGGGCCCCTGATGAGTCGGACGCGACGAAACGATGCAGGACATGGCGTTTTGCCGAGCCAACATCTTTGTGACGTATTGTCTGGTGTTGGTACAGTTCCTATGTGTCACGCTTGAGTGGCACATCCCTTGGTGTCTCTCACAAGTTGTGTAGCCAATTGCAGTGTGCAAACACGGTATTAAATTGCTGTTGTGTTTTGCCAGCCAAGCAAATATGGCGGTATTGAGAGCACGCTCGTCTCTGATAAGTCCTATATATCAATCTGATCTTCTTGATCTGGTATAGGTCCAGAGTTGGGTGGGCATCGTCGGGCCCCTGATGAGTCGGACGCGACGAAACGATGCAGGACATGGCGTTTTGCCGAGCCAACATCTTTGTGACGTATTGTCTGGTGTTGGTACAGTTCCTATGTGTCACGCTTGAGTGGCACATCCCTTGGTGTCTCTCACAAGTTGTGTAGCCAATTGCAGTGTGCAAACACGGTATTAAATTGCTGTTGTGTTTTGCCAGCCAAGCAAATATGGCGGTATTGAGAGCACGCTCGTCTCTGATAAGTCCTATATATCAATCTGATCTTCTTGATCTGGTATAGGTCCAGAGTTGGGTGGGCATCGTCGGGCCCCTGATGAGTCGGACGCGACGAAACGATGCAGGACATGGCGTTTTGCCGAGCCAACATCTTTGTGACGTCTTCCCTGGTGTTGGTACAGTTCCTATGTGTCACGCTTGAGTGGCACATCCCTTGGTGTCTCTCACAAGTTAGATATATATATATATATATATAATAAAATCAAATATTTTAGAATAATCCAGAAGCACGAATGAAGCACTGTGCTGTTATTTTAATAATTATAGTTACTATAAAGCTAAGAATAATTTCAATAAAGATCTATGTGAATTTACTTTGTTATGTAATTCATACTTACAAAACGTTTTTTTTTTGTTTTTGTTTTTACAAACCTACATCAAAGAAAAACTAATTAATAAATAAATTTACAGTCAATACATACAAAATAAATAGATTTCCTCCATCAATTTTAAAATCTATTTAATCTATCTATTTAAAATAAATAGATTTCCTCGCGCAAATACATATTATACAATACAAGTTCGTTAGGCATTATCCTTCAAAGCATTCACTTGTGAAGCTCGTGCAAACACGAGCTTAAAATTCGAAATTGCAATTTTAGGACGGGAAAAGATAGTATATTTATCTATTTATTGGGACAAGATTTTTTCAAATAAATGTTTTAGTAATACCATCAACGACACTGCTATGATTTGTTAAACATGACCAAATCCAACATGATTTAATCGAATTTAAAAGTTTCAAAAAGAACGTAGGAAAATATTATAAATAGAAAAATTGTAGAAACGTTTGTCCTTTACTATATTGATAATAACTAATTTTGCTCTCCGATGCATAGGAACAGAAATATTAAACTAAAGCCGCAAAAAATCGACGATTTTCC